>SEYY01012584.1:0-7500 GCA_009176605.1 Armadillidium nasatum
GAGGAAGCTCTGATAAAGCTGAAAGAGTTATTAGCACAAGAACCATTGCTCCAGTACCCAGATTATGATAAGGAATTTATCATAGTGACTGATGCCTCAAAGCAAGGTTTGGGTGCGGTGCTTCTGCAAGAAGATGAAGCAGGTAACGAAAGACCTGTGAGCTTTGCAAGCAGAACATTGACCAAGAGCGAAAAGAACTATTCTATCACAGAGATGGAAGCGCTCGGGATAGTTTTTGCTTTGAAGAAGTTTAAAAATATGATATATCGATACCCAATAACAGTGAAATGCGACCACACTGCTGCAATAGCTATTTTTGCCAAGAAAGACTATCCATCCGCAAGGTTGGCAAGATGGTCACTTATTGTGAGTGATTTCTGCCCCAAATTTGAGTATATAAAAGGAAAGAAGAATCAGGTAGCTGATTTTCTATCCAGATATATTCCGGAAGAAGAAGGGGAAAATAGCGATGCGGAGAGTGAGGAGAGTGTCGATCATATTAAGCAGGAGCAAGAAACAGAATTGCCCATAGTGATGTCTCTGGATGCAAAGATAATAAGTAAGGCACAGAAAGCTTGCCCAAGATTGGGGAGTCTCTATAGTGAACTGGAAAGAGGTAAACACATTCCAGGTTATAAAATGTTCCAGGGTATGATTTTTATAAAGCAAGACACTAATTATAAAGTATATATTCCGGACACACTCGTCGAAACCGCCATCATGCTAGCACATGCAGTTTTCGGGGCAGGGCATACGGGTATAGAGCGCACTTTGAAGCGATTAAGGAGGAGGTTCTATTTTAGAACAATGAGAAAGTGTGTAGAAGAGTATTGCCAACAGTGCCATATTTGTCAATCTGTTAAAGGTAACAACCCAGCCAGAGCTAAACTGGGGCAATACCCTTTAGCAGATACCCCCTTTGAAAAGGTGGCAATGGATGTGTTAGGCCCGCTGCCCAAATCGACGAAAGGGCACCAATACATCCTCGTGTTTAAGTGCCAAACTACTAGGTATGTAGAGCTGGTAGCACTTAGGAGTAGAGATAGCTCCACAATGGTCAGAAATTTGATAGAAAGAATCATTGTAAATCACACATGTCCCGGGACATTGTTGTCCGATAATGCCGGGGAGTTTAAGGGTACAATGATGAAAGAGATATGTAAAAGATTCGGGATAAAGAAGGTCGAAATCGCCGTCCGTAGTCCATGGAGTAATAGTACAGTGGAAAGGGCCAATAAAGACATAGAGAACTATCTAAGATGCTATGTCAAGGACAATCAAAAGGATTGGGACCAGTTCTTACCTTTAGCGCAGGCTACCATCAATAATACATATAATGCCAGCATAAAGTCGGACCCACATTTCTTGCTCTATGGCTATACAAAACGCATGCCATCAGAACTACCTAACAGTACTTTGATCAGAAATACAAGGGCAGAGAACCCTAATTCTGATAATTTGACGGAAGTATTATATAATAGGATTAAAAGGATAAGAGAGCAAGGAAAAGACATATTAGAGAAGGAGGTAAAGAAGTATACTCTACAAATGGACAAGCATAGTAACACCAGAGAGGTAAGACCCGGAGATTTGGTGTATATGAAAACCGTGAAGCCTCCTAACTTGTCTCCCAAATTATATCGAAAATGGAGAGGCCCGCTCCGAGTAGAAGGCTTAGCAAGCCGATTCGGAAGTGGTAATGTATATATTTTGAGGGATCCGCAAGACAACAAACTCTATAATTGTCATGCAGACAACTTCAAAATAGTTAAAGTACAAAGCAAAGACAATAGAGAAAACCAGCGCAAGAGATTGAGCAGTGCCAAGGTGATAGGAGGAGATAAAAGGAGAATAACGACCAAAGGGAGAAAAGTTATCGACGAAGAAAATGATGAGAAGGATAGCGACGACGATGAAGTAATATACTGCCCATTGCCAAATGCGAGAGCGGCATTACGTTCACACCAAAAACAAGATGCCAGGAGTGAATTGATAGATAAAGGTGAGGAGCCGGAAGATCATACAGGACGAACGAATAATAGATACAGAACCTCTTGGAGAGACAGAAACTATGGAAAATGAAGCAGAAGAAACATGGCAATATACAGACCAACAGGCTAGCTTACCGCAATTGGAGGAAGAAACAACTACTCCGGAGGAAGAATCACCCATATCTGTGAGAGTTAAACAGAAAGAAACGGATAAAGATTATAAACCACCACCACAGGGTTATACAAGAATACTAAGATCTCCAATAAAAACCAGAAGCAGAGATGCGTCAGAACCATACACCGAAACCCCAAAACGTAAAAATGTTAGGTTTGATCCCACAATCCTTAAACGTAAATACTATAAAAGTTCCAAGGAATGACTGAGTAGAAGAATGACTCCAATTTTACGCAATTCCCAGCTCATTATAATCATTATATTCGTTATATTCATTATATTCATTATATTCATTATATTCATTATATATTCTCTAGTAGTAGTCATAGTAGTCATGTATATATATATGCGTGTGTTTTGTGCAAGAAAATTAAGTTAATATGATCACTAATGTTTAAGTATTAGATATTGCATAATAAAAACTTTTATACAGAGCAGTAAATCTTTGTTTTAAACGAGAATAAAATTTATGATTTTTGCAAATTTTTAAAAGTAGATTTTAGTAGAAAAATTAATTTTATATTTTCCTCAATAACTTTTAAACCAATTCTCAGTTTTTATTTTAATTATAATGATGACTTTCGGAAACACTTTCACCTACAATTTGATGTATATATCAAAATTTTCATTTATTATTATTATTATTATCAAAATATATATATTATATATAATTCTCTCTATTTTCTTATTTTATCTTTCGTTCTGAAATATGAAGAGAATTCAAGTTCAAATTTTCCTTTATCTACATCCGTTACAAGAATGAATGAAATTCTTTAGTTTCAGTGCCAGACAGTTTGTCGCCTCTCTCATAATATAAACAAAGACACACAAACATACACACACACTAACTATAACCATATGATTTTGATTCTATTTTTAACTTCTAGATAAGAAATTGAAAGCTTTTCCCTTCACGAACAATGCGATGAAAGAGTGAATTTTGACTGTGCATGTATTCGTTTGCTTTAACTGCAGGATTATGTTTGAGTTTATCTTATTAATTATTAATACTATAATCATTATTAGTATTATCATCAAATTATTATTATTATTATTATTATTCAGATTGAATTTTGATGTTTTTTAAGTGCATCCGTTGTTAATACAATGTGCAATGCGAATACAAGTGATATGTCAGTATTGAAATAATTTATATAAAATATATATATATATATATATATATATATATATATATATATATATATATATATATATATATATATACAGTTGGTTGATTTAGCTTGGGAAATTTGATTCTATGTTGGAATAAGATCTATACATTTATTTATAGATGTATAAATCTACATTGGAATTTTTATGTATTTAATTTAGTATTGCATTGTATTTTCTGTATTTTATTAATACATTAATTCTCCCACATATTGGAGATTGTTTGATTTTATCGTGATTAATTTATATTCGTTATTGTTTGTTCAATTTAATTTTAATTCCAGAGATTATTTTAATTATTATTATTATTATTAATTCTCAGATTTTGAAGGTGAACCAACAAAAGAAATGGTTTCACATATTTGTTTAACGTAGATTTTGCATTTTTTACTTTACAATTATTTTGAATTTTTTTTGAATTATGTTTTATTTTTTTTTGGTTCCATGTTATTTTGTTTGGAATTTCAAGTTTATTTTATGATATTATTAGAGTCTTTGTACCTGTATTTTTGTTTTGATTGATTTTAATCGATTATGATATATTTAATTATTATTAATTTATATTTGAATTCATTATATTCATTTGTTTTGATCGATTGTTTGACTCGATCTTATAATTATCATTGGTAATCGATTGTTTACTCGATTAATGAATTGGACTCATGTTATAAGATTATTAATTTTTTACATTTGTGTTTTAAATTGATTTTGCAATTGTTTTATTTCTGCAAGGCCCATGTAGACTGTATTTTATTAGGATATTTAGGGATTAGGATTTTAGTTATCTTAATTTACATTTCTTAAATTTTGTTCTTTAAATTTGTTTTCGTTATTTGGAAAAATGCCTTCCGCATTTTTATTACGACCGGGGGTTTCTATAAAGCCGGATTTTTGCAATATGCAATTTGCTTTATATTTAACATGAATCTTTTGTAAATCTTTTCAAGAAGGACATAATAATTATAATACTTCTTATTATAATTATTCTACTGTATTATTAATAATTATAATACTTCATATTATAATTATTCTATCAAATATTATTATCATTGTCATTACTCTTGGTAGTAGTACTAAGGTGGGGCAAGTTGTTATTGAAACTTAAGTTAATCTATAAAGGATACATCGCCCGCCGCTTGCACTAATTGACGTCATATAGGGACGGCTATATAAATACGCCCTATGGACGGCCCAGAATATTACAAGCTGGGCTTACCTTTGAAATGGATCTCCATTCGCACTATGCGATGAGCTCCAAAATAGCCGGTTGCTTTACTGCTTCGCTGTTTAGCATTATGTAAATCATCCTCAATGATTTACAGGACCTTCAAAATGATTTACAAAATATTCGAAAACATTAAATTTTAACAAGTAAAATTTTATAACTAAAACAGAAAAACAAATTAGCACTATTCCCAAGTATATATATATATATATATTTGTGAATATTATAATTAAAAACTGTACAATATATATATATTTATATATATATAATATATATATATTCTTTTAATTGTTTTCAGAAAATACGCAATATCTCGGCGTAGCTTTTTGGGTATCTTTTAGTAGTTCTTAGTAGTTTTTGTACTTAGCTTTGCGTAGTTTTTTTTTTGTATTCTTTTAGTAATTTACTTATCCAGTTAGATACCGTGGGCCGAGCTATTCATTTGACAAATAAATAAACTATAAAGGAAATACAATTGTTCTAAATTATTCCTGGAAGCCCCAACCTGGTGGTCTACGTTTAACGATATTAATCCCGACGAAGGTTGTATCTTATACTATTAAATTGTGGTGGTGCTTGTAGTGCTACTGGATCGACCATATAAAAGGAAAGAACCGATGCCGTTAGCAGAAAATATATTATAAAAAAAATCCATCAGGAAAATCATTCGTCAGGTCGAGTTGAAAGAAAAGTTGCATGTAAAGGAATGCAAGGGTAGCATACAAGGGATTCCCACGCCACATATATATATATATATATATATATATATATATATATATATATATATATATATATATATATATATATATATATATATATATATATATATATATATATAATATATATATATATATATATATATATATATATATATATATATATATATATATATATATATATATATATATATATATATATATATATATATATATATATATATATATATATATATATATATATATATATATATATATATATATATATATATATATATATATATATATATATTATATATATATATATATATATATATATATATATATATATATATATATATATATATATATATATATATATATATATATATATATATATATATATATATATATATATATATATATATATATATATATATATATATATATATATATATATATATATATATATATATATATACTATATATATATATATTGTTCCATATCGATAAACTACCAGAACTTCAGTATATTCTTTTGTTAGAGGTATTATAATATATTTATATATATAATATATATATATATATATATATATATATATATATATATATATATATATATATATATATATATATATATATATATATATATATATATATATATATATATATATATATATATATATATATATATATATATATATATATATATATATATATATATATATATATATATATATATATATATATATATATATATATATATATATATATATATATATATATATATATATATATATATATATATATATATATATATATATATATATATATATATATATATATATATATATATATATATATATATATATATATATATATATATATATATATATATCAGGAATTTTACCCTGTCAGTAAACCAGCATCTTTCCCCATTCGCTTGTAGAAGTTCTCCCAGAGCCCTCTAAAAGATCATGTTTTTCGGCTCGTTGGTCTCCATGCCGGTCCATGAGTCTTATCCAGACTCTCAGGTAGGGTTTTTACCCTTTCAGTAGGACCAGCATCGTTTTCAAACTAACCTCTAAACACTCTCTCCCAGGGGTCTTCAAAAGATTGTGCTTCTCCGAGCTATGGCTTCCAATGCTGGTTCTGGAGTAGTTACAAGCCGTTGACAGAGTAATCACAAGGCCGGATGGCTAGTCCTGTCGTCCTTGCATTTATTTCTCTTCACATGGTCCGATCCTGTCGTCGATTTTCCAACTCTTGTTTTTAAATTTAAATTCTTAATGTTAAGGTTTAATTTTTCATTAAAAGCCGAAAGTTAATTATCTTGAAAGATTATGCTGCCCTCTATAAATTTAGAAATATAATTTTATCGAAACTAAATTTAATTTTTTTTTAAATAATGCAAAATATTTTCTAAAGTTATAATTTTAAAATAAATTTTAGCTATTAGTTTTTAAAAAATTTTGTTCAGTACTGTCTTAATGCATAAACCTTCTCTCTTCTTTCTCTCCTCAATCTTCTTTCTGATTCTTCTCGCTTTTCTTTTCCCATCTACTCTTAGTCACATCTGCTCTCGACGACGGCCGAATCATATATATTATAATAATAATATATAATAATAATAATAATAATAATATATAAATATATAAATATATAATATATATATATATATATATATATATATATATATATATATATATATATATATATATATATATATATATATATATATATATATATATATATATATATATATATATATATATATATATATATATATATATATATATATATATATATATATATATATATATATATATATATATATATATATATATATATATATATATATATATATATATATATATATAATATATATATATATATATATATATATATATATATATATTATATATATATATATATATATATATATATATATATATATATATATATATATATATATATATATATATATATATATATATATATATATATATATAGCGTTGTTGGAAGAGCTAGAAGAGCTACAAGATAATTGGATATCTTCGATGAGAAGAGTGAGAACATGCATTATGACGTAGAATATATGATCGATCACAGACTTCTAAGACTTATTCATTTCAGTGCTTTCGCAATGTGATTTAAATTTAGATGGGAAAAACTTAGAGATCGCCAAAGGGTTTCATTTAGTTAAATAAAATATCAAAGAAATATTTTATTTACAATACCTCA
>SEYY01012584.1:15000-17500 GCA_009176605.1 Armadillidium nasatum
CAATAAATAGAATTGAGATATATCAATACATTTATTAAAAGTCTAACATACTATATTAAATATTAACAGTTATATTTAGATATAGCACAAGTACAAACTTTTACATATATAAAATAAAGACACTTGGTTATAGGATTATATGCAAAATTGATATAAACAGTTACATGAGATAAATGACCAATTTTTTCTAGATCACTGATTGTTTCTAGATATAAATTGTTAATATTGCATTAGCAAAGTTTATTCCAATTACAACAATTTAAGCTATGGTTTTAGGATACTAAATTATCCCTATATCCTGCACACATTTGTACAGTCGGGAACAAAAGTTCGTTCCTATTAAGCTGGAAATAATTATTTATATGGAGATCATCTCAGGTTCAGCCAATCACAGTTCAATTAAGCCCCTCTCAATGTTTTTATTTTCTTTTTATTCAAAATAGAGCTTTTATGAAATGATCTCCATTTTATATAAATATTTATTTCCAGCTTAATAGGAACGAACTTTTGTTCACGACATTTGTACATTTAAAATGCTGAAAGTTTAAAACAAAAGAAAATATTATAATACATATATTTATGAAAATAAATATATATATTATTGGAATGTACAGTTACCAACAATATATTCACAATGATACTTGTTTACTAGTACTTGGTGTGATGGGCCTTTGACAAAACATTAGACACAATATAACAAGACTTGACGCTACGAGGGTTCAAAGTAAAAGAGCGAGGTTGACAACAGACATTACTTATAAAGAGAATTACAAGGTTAGTTAAGGGTGTTGGCATATTGCATCACGGGAGGGTTTGAAGAAACAAGAGGCGGTTACCAGAATTGCTGAAGTAAGTTGAAAGTTGAAAGAACAAAGGAGATCCTGAAGAAGAGACCGGCAAGAAGTTGGAGAAGATATGTTTGTGGGGATAGACAAGGAGAGCTGGAGGAGATTTGAGAGAGGCCTAACGAAAAGGAATTTGTTTATTATAAAGTTTTAATAAAATAAGAATTGATTTTTATTTATTTGAAATACAGACTTATAGACCTGTATAGAATTCCATTTTATTCCTACTACCTTTTGGTCTATAAAGGAACCTCCTATAATATTCCATTCCTTAATCCTGGGAATTCTTAAATTCCTATAATCCATTCTCTACTTATGGAGAAATCTTGAGAAATCTTAATTCTCAAATCTCAAACTTCATTCATATATTTTTTGTTATTATTGTAAATAAAAATTTTGATTTAAGAATGGGTGATTTTTAAGCTGACACAACTTGCATACATTATACATTCTAGTTTCACCTTTTGCTTCATTATTTTTAGATGCTTTAACATGATTAACATTTGTAGCAAAATTTTGCAATGAATTTGCTTTGAAATTTAAGAATTTGCTTTATATATATGAATTGTTGATTGTTGAAAAGAAATGTCTCATATTCTGAAATTTTTGAAAAACTAAAAAATAAATTTTTCATGCTTATCAATTAACAAATTTCTCAGTTTCTTTACCAGTTGAGTACATGGAAGGTTGAGCATAGCGGTTAAATCTGGAATGATAATTAATATTAATGGTACCATTGTTATTTTAGAAGAGAAAGTCTCTTTCCTAAAATATATATTTAGTTTTATAAGCAAATTTGCATATGCTGCCTATGCGTTCCTGAAGAATAAAAAAATAAAAAAATTCTGAAAAATTAAAATTACAGCCTTGTTTACCCACATTTATTATTTATGCTACCGGTATGCTGATGTGCAAGTGAATAAATGCTACAACCCTTATAATACCACTTAAAAAAACTATTTCGTTTATTATCTGTATCAGGCAGGTTCTATGAACATACAAGCCCTCTTTTCAGAAAATTATCCATTTTCAAACTACAATATATGGTAACTCTTAAAATGACTAACCAAATTTTCAAAGTCCATAAACGGAATGTCAAGTGAATTTCTAACAAATTATATAATGCATAATCAAAAGGGAAGAAAACCAAATTTGAGAAGCACAAACTTACATAACAAAGTAAGCACTAACTAAATTTCGGTGAGTTATATCACACTATGACATTGAAAAATGGAATGAACTTTCAAAAAACAAACAAGAACAAACAACATTCCCACATTACCGAAACATCTGAAAGATCACTTGCTGTCAAAATGCTAAAGAAGTTATTCGACCTAACCACTTATTTCTTCACTCTCTCAAAATCACTAATTCTGTTACTAGTATTGTTTCGAGTATAGGCAAATCTCTCTTATTATTTTTAGTATAACTATTATTACTATTATTCTTATAATTAATTTTATCATTATTATTATTATTATTATTATTATTATTATTATTATTATTATTATTATTATTATTATTATTATTATTATTATTATTATTATTATTACTATCGTTATCATTATAATAACTGTTCTCTAGAATTCCATTTTCAGAGAACTGGACAGTCCCAATATTACTAACTGTAAAATGGAAGACCTATAAATGCACAA
>SEYY01012584.1:22500-26886 GCA_009176605.1 Armadillidium nasatum
TTATTATTATTATTATCTATTTATTATTACTGTCCTTATAATTATTATTATTATTATTTTTGAAAATTTTTTATTTTTAATATTTTATTATTATTATTATTATTATTATCATTATTATTATTATTATTATTATTATTATTATTATTATTATTATTATTATTATTATTATTATTATTATTATTATTATTATTATTATTATTATTATTTTTATTATTCTATTATTATTATTATTATTATTATTATTTTAATTGTTATTATTATGATTATCTATTATTATTATTATTATTATTATTATTATTATTATTATTATTATTATTATTATTATTATTATTATTATTATTATTATTATTATTATTATTATTATTCCTTATTGATGCAATCATCATCATCTCTGTCTCTTTGCTGTTTTTATTACTAGTTATTAATGATTTCATTATTATTGTAGTCCTGATGATGATCTCTGAAAGTACGAAACATCGACTGAAGAAAAGTAATAAGTAAATAATTATAATACTGTACTTGTTGCAGTCATTTCTATCCTTTTCCTACAACGCTTCAAACTCTCAAGAACTTGGTTATCATATATATATTATATATATAATATATATATATATATATATATATATATATATATATATATATATATATATATATATATATATATATATATATATATATATATATATATATATATATATATATATATATATATATATTATATATGTGTGTGTGTGTGTGTGTGTGTGTGTGTGTGCTTTTTGGTTGCATGTTTGTATGCGTGTGTGTGTTTGCATAGATGATGCAAACTCTTATGCAGCAATATATCCTATTTCATGTTTTTATTTTTCATTTTCTTTTGTAAAACGAGAAAGGTTTTGAGAGATGAATGCTCAGAAAGGGATTCACAAATTGAAAAAGTAAAAAGAACAATGAAATAGTATTTCAATTAAAAAGGATTCAAAATAAAGAAAGAGGGAGAAAAGAAAAACAAAAGAAATCAATACAAATAAAAAGAAAAAAAAATTGAAAATCGAAAGTTTTTAATGTTGAGAAAGAAAATATTATAAATTGATGACGAGAAGAAGGCAAAACGACCTTTCGATATAGAACTAGATTTACTTTCGCTAAGAAGGAACGACGAAAAAACGAACAAAAATTTGTCAATTGAAAGAGTTAAAAGAAAGATATTTTTAAAAAAAATACTGAAGAGTATTTAAACTGATAGAAAACACCCCATATGTAAAGTATGTGATAAAAAAGGAAAAAAAATTCTTAATATGATGATTAAATGATAATTAAAGGGTAAACCACCACAAAGAATTATACATAAATTACTTCACACGTTTTCCACATCCTTTTTACCTATCTGATATCGCTTAAGTGATAGTAGATAAATTAGAACGTGATCGTAAATTTTTATGCTGATGTGGGCACACATGCATAAACACACACACACATACACCTACACATCTACCAGCACATGTTTTTTACATGTTACCACCGCTCACGGGTATAACCCTTTTCAAGGAGTTTGCATAATAAAAACATTAATGGAGACCCACACAAATCAAAGTCTAACTTATATCTCTAAGGTGGGCATAGACAGGGCCTTTTAAGGGAGGAAGATTGCATACAGCAAGAAAAACAGAAGACAGTAGGGAGTTTCATAGAACATATGTGGCTGGAAAGAAGGAGGCACCTCAATGAACAAGCTTTGATTGCTCATGTGCAAGTTAGGTATCTATCATGCTGCGAAGACGACGTTATGGAAGTGGAATGCGAGAGATCAACTCCCTCGAGCACCTGCTATTACAAAGAGATAGTACACCAACGTCACATCACAGAGAAAGAGGGTCAAGAGAGTTCGAAAGTTGGGAAAGTTTATTAGTCTTTTTGCCTTAGACTCAACCCTGTCCAAGAAGAGGATGAAACCGGAACTACTCAAATGTGAGAACAGTAACATACAAGAGAGAATAAAAACAAATTCCAGCTGGCTTTATAGTATTATTGTCTTTGAATACAATACTATAAAGCCAGTGCACGATTCTTTGGTAATAATATTTTGGAAACTCGTAATCTCCCTACAAACATTATAATCATTTCTTATGCCAACAACTCTTTACCCGAACTACGGGTTTACTTTAAAACATATATTTAACATTCATTTTATATTTACTTTCCCCGAATGCATTGTCCCGTATACATTGATTTCCAGCAATATAACAGCCACAAGAGGAAGCTGGGGGAGTGCAAAGAATTCCCTGTAAGACTTGTCACATGTCATACATTGGAGAAACCTTAAAAACCCTATCAGTTCGTATCTCCCAACACAAAGCTGACGTGAAGAGATTTATCCACAGTAATGCTATTTTTCTTCATATTGCGCAACAACACTCAATTGATTGGAACAATGGTTTCTTTGTTTTCTTCTCCATGGCGAAAAATACTAATAGCATGATTGAATTTTTTGCTTTAGAAAATTTATTCAAAACTTTAATTCTTCCTCCGGATTTTTTGACATGTATGACATCACTTACAATTTCCTGAAATCCATTTTGGTTGAACGTCTGACTGTTCGTCACCTTATAAATTGAGTCCGGTCGTATTTTTGTGCGTCTGTATGTATGAAGTCCCCGCCCCTTTTCTTTCGTCTCGAGCTGGTGGTGAATGCTCATTTCAATTCGTTCGCGATTGAATAAGGAAGCATTTAGCTTTGAAACGTTTCGCGTCGTTTTAGCTCTTCTACTTAATTTTTACATGTTTTAACATATTTTGTTAGTATATCTTAAGTTCCTTTATTTTTTATCTTTTTATTTAATGGTTTTAAAGAGTTTAATATATATATATATATATATATATATATATATATATATATATATATATATATATATATATATATATATATATATATATATATAATATATATAATAAAAAAAAAAAAAAAAAAAAAATGAAAAAAAAATTTTTTTTTTTAATTTTCAAAATTCTCTCTCTTTTTCTCTCTCACATATATATATATATATATATATATATATTATATATATATATATATATATATATATATTATATATATATATATATATATATATATATATATATATATATATATATATATTATATATATATATATATATATATATATATATCTTCTCTCTCTCTTTCTTTCTTTTCCTCTTTTTTCGTTCTTTTCTCTCTCTCTCTCTCTCTCTCTCTCTCTCTCTCTCTCTCTCTCTCTCTACCGTCATTAAGTTTACTTTCACTTAAAAATATTAATGGGTTAAATTGTTATGGCCAAATACTTTCCTGACTACAGACGAAGAAAAATTTCAAATTTTTTTCAAAATAGTTTTGAAACTAAAATTTTGCTGCTTAGTTGAAGGAATTCGAATGAGACTAATATAAGGAGAATTAATTTTTAAATGTAATTTAAATTTAATTTAAGCCATTTTTCACAACTTTCTGAAGATCGTCGATTTTGATGGAAAAGAGAACTGGGCCTTGACAATCAAAGGGATAATATATATATTATTATATATATATATATATATATATATAATATATATATATATATATAATAGTATATATATATATATATATATATTTATTTATATATATATATATATATATATATATATATATATATATATATATATATATATATATATATATATATATATATATATATATATATATATATATATATATATATATATATATATATTTATATATATATATTCTTTTTTCATTAATGACCTATCTGTTACTTCAACTCCTATGCCGATGACACCACCCTTCATTATTCCTTTCAATTTGAAAGGGCGCCTCCCAATAGTTAATAGATGCAAGGAGGGTAGCCTTGGAGCAACTGACCTCTAATCTTTCTCGTATTTCCTATTGGGGAAGAGAAAACATGGTCGTTTTCAATACCTCAAAACTCAATTTCTCCATCTTACTACTCAACACAAACTTCCACACAACTGTGATATTTTCTTCGAAAACACCCAACTCAATCTTTCATCTCATCTTAATTACCAAGGTTTTTCTTTTTCTCGTGATCTTTCTTGGAAAGATAACATTATTTCTATCTCTAAACAAGCTTCTAAGAGGTTGGGTGTTCTGAGACGCCATTACAATTTCTTCGCTCGACCCCAGTTACTTGCTCTTTATAGGGGTGTTGTTGCCCCAGTATGAGTATACGTCACATCTGATTGGTTCCATATACAGCTCTCTTGAAAAGGTGGAATCTAGGGGTTTTTCTTTTCAACCTCTCTCTCTAATAATTCTTACAATCTCTTTCTTCCCTATATTGTTGCGTCCCTTTCTCTATACTACCGCTATTAAAATAGACACTGCTCCCTGCCGCATACCTCCATTAGAAGGGCTCGT
>SEYY01012586.1:0-2500 GCA_009176605.1 Armadillidium nasatum
TATATATATATATATATATATATATAATATATATATTATATATATATATATATATATATATATATATATATATATATATATATATATATACACTCATATGCATCAATAAATGCAATTTTAACAAAGCATAATTCATATAAGATGAAAGTAAATAATTAAAAACAAGACAGAAAACACCATTCACAAACCAAGGTATTGAAATTTTTATCGTAATATGTATATGATAAGTAGAAATAAAATAAACAATGTAAACGTATCGTGTGGATAATGCTTAAATTTGGTTGGTAATCTACACTGAGTTGCAAAGCATATGACTGAAATTGAGTTCATAAATATGAATTTGAATAAGTACAAAGTAAAGAATCAGGAAAAGATGAATAAGAATGAATTAGGATATACTGTATAAAGAGGTGAGGCCGAATGGTTGTTATTGAGTTCAGGTTTAAATTTGAAGATGTAAAGGGATTCAAGTGTATGGAGAGAAGATGGGAGATAATCGAATTTAATATGGAAAAATGTTAAGTAAATGAGAGGCAAAGTGTGACATATTCGGGTGTGGGATCTTATGTTGAAATGAGGAGGAGATGAAATGGGGAGGGAGGTTAGAGAGGAGAGTCCTTGATGCTCACAAATTCGATATCTCGGTAGTCTTGAAGTGGAGTCTATATATCCCTTGTTACCCAAGGGGTAACTATCGACGCTTTGAGAGGAAAAGATAGAGCAAATTTATGATGAAATAAAGAGGAAATTTTGAATGACGTGGTTTGAGTAAAACGGAAATCAAGATAGGGAAATGAGTGAAATTGCAGTTTCCATAGTTTAGAAGTCATAGATGAATAATTAAGATACGTTTTTTGGGGGACTGAAGGTACAGGTAATATAGGGTGATATTTGGATTGGAGGAACTGAAATATATGCTTAGAGGCCATATTAAGAGAGAGAGAGAGAGAGAGAGATGTTAAGTGTCTTGAACATGTTGAGTGAAAAGTTATATTCATTATGTAGTATAGGATATGCGGAAGACAAGTTTTATGCTCTACGAAGGAATATGATTATAGAATTAGTTTTACACTGTAAAAACTCGTGATCGAAGGGGTGAACATATAAAAACTTGTAACCGAAGGGGTGAACGCTGTTTTTTTTTTTGGAAGACTGAGGGACGAAATGCTAAAGCAGTATTTGAGATTGAAACGCCTAAAAAGGAGAAAGAGTTGTTATGCTCTTACTCTAAAGTGTATTTGATATTGGGATGTAAGGTGTTAATATAAGAGAGAAATTCATGAACCTGTTTAATGGATGGGGAATGGCAAAAGGTATCGTCTAAAAAAACGTTATTATTATTATTATTATTATTATTATTATTATTATTATTATTATTATTATTATTATTATTATTATTATTATTATTATTATTATTATTATTATTATTATTATTATTAGTAATAGTAGTAGTAGTAGTAGTAGTAGTAGTAGTAGTAGTAGAAGCAGTAGTAGTACCACATTAAAAGTCTTTTTAACAAACTTGCATATGCTACCTATGCATTCCTAAAGATAAAAAACTTTATTCCAAAATATATACCAAAAAACTAATAACCACACCTACTACTACTATATAATTTACCGGTTATGAAGATATGCAAGTACATACCTAGTTTAACTCTGAAAAATACTACATAAAAAAAAATATAATTCGTATATAATCTTAATCACCAAATTACTTTGAACATACAAGCCCACATTTCAAAAAATTATCCACACCAAAACTACAAGGTATACTTACCCTTACAAGGACTACCCAAATTTTTAAAATCATAAACGAAATGCCAAATGAATTACTGACAAATTTAATAATGCATCAGAATGTAAGGAGACCAAATTTGCCAGCACAAGCTCACATACTCTAAGTAAAACGAAAGTACACATTAACCAAATCTAGGAGAGCTATATCGTACAATGGCAGTGAAAAATGCAATGATCTCCCAAAAAAACATAGAAGAATTAATACACCTCCCACTTTCGTAAACATCTATCAAAATACTAAGGAAAATACCCGACCCAATCACTTATTTTCCCACTAACTCAAAATCACATATTTCGTTATTACTATAATTGTTTCTAATTTTTAGTATTTTTATATTATACGATTCATATTATTATAAATATTGTCATTATTATTTTTATAATCATAAAATTATTATTGAATTTACTATTGCTAGTTTTTATTATTTTTATCATTATAATTATTATTACCATTATTATTATTATTATTATTACTATTATTATTATTATTATTATTATTATTATTATTATTTAATTATTAGCTTACTTATTTCATTATTATCATCATTATTATTATTATTATTATTATTATTATTATTATTATTATTATTATTATTATTATTATTATTATTATTATTTTTTATTTTTTATTTTCATCCGTATTATTAAAATAGATTAGTTAAAGATTACGATTTTAATGTGTAATACATTAAAAAATTTA
>SEYY01012586.1:10000-17500 GCA_009176605.1 Armadillidium nasatum
CTTTCGTTCCATATATCAACTGTCGTATGACAAATTAAATCTACAAAAACGAATGTAATCGTCATTCTGCTCTGTATAGCCTTTTCTATCTCTTTCTCCTTCTATTTATCTATCTGTGTATCTATTTACATATCTATCTTTTTCTTTTTTTGTTTCTTTTTTGTTTTTCTCTTTCTATTTCACTTCCTCTATTATCTATCTTCTAATCTATCTATTCATCTATCTGTCTATCTATCTATCTATCTATTCATATATCTGTCTTATCTATCTATCTATCTATCTATCTATCTATCTATCTATCTATCTATCTATATAACTTGTCTTTTCTCTATTTTGAAAATTTTACTGTGACATTTTCCTCATTTGTCCCAACCATTCGTTAGGACAATTTTTGAAGTGTAGCCTTCTCAACACAAACGTAATTTTGAATTTATATACATACAACTTGTTAATGTTTCGAGTGTTGTCCGAACAGAATATAAGGTTAAAGACCTTTTATTGCTGCACAATTTATTACAACGTTTAAGACAATCACAAATGATGAAATTGACCAGGTAGATGAATGCAGTATTTTCTACTGAAATTGCTAAATGAAATATTGGAACATTGAAAACTTGACCAGATGTGCTGTATATAAAGTTTCTTGCGAAACAGGCATTATATTTGATAATTTGTTGATTTGATGATTATTACAAAAATACAGATAAGAATTTTTACTTTTATTTTTATGATTATTACAAAAATACTGATAAGAATTTTTATTTTTATTTGTGTTGAAAAATTGCTTTAAAACATGAGTGGTATCTTGCTTAGTGAAAAGACAATACTGCATTAGCAGTTTAATCACAGTGAGGATAGTATCAGTTTTGTATCCAAAATATATTGTCAAAGCATTATTTTAATATAGTAATCAGGGTATCGGATATTTTACTATAATTCCAGCAACGTCTTGCTATAAATTATCATTCCTTTGGAAACCATATTTTTTTCCAACATTAACTGTAACAATACAAAATAATTTATATATTCCTGGCCTTAGTCTAAGTTTAAATTTTTTCATCACAAAACCTTAAATTCGAAGGTTTAAACATTTGACAGAACGAAGACTGCGTCTTGACATCAGTGACATTAATATTAATTAAAAGAATCCATTTCCTTTGACATTAATTTTCCCTTAAAGCACAAAACCTGAATCTTCTCTTAATACTTCATTTAAATATTCCGTTTTAAAATCGTATATTAAATTTATTCTCACTATTCTCATAAACAACCTCCTTTTTTTTATTCCCAGTGAACGAAAGGAAAAAAAAAAAGACGAAATATTCTCAAAAATTGAAATTAAATGTTAATGATCTAACGAAGAAATAAATGATTTTCAGGGAATTTCTTAACGAGTGTAGGGAAAAAAGGACTTTTAAAAGGGAAGATGGAAAAAAAGGGGAAATTGCAAAATTAAAATAAAAAAATAAGTTTTTTTTTTTTTTTTTTTTTTTTTTTTTTTTTTTTTTTTTTTTTAAGTCTAGGCTTTAAAAAAAGAAAAAGAAAAAAAACTTTACAAATGGGAAGACATCTTAATGCAAAATATTCTTTTCTTTTAGTAAGAGTTTAATTAAATTTCGAATAACAACTTTCATTACTTAAGAAACGTCTTTAGCATTGTCTTTTCTCAATATATATATATATATATATATATATATATATATATATATATATATATATATATATATATATATATATATATATATATATATATATATATATATATATATATATATATATATATATATATATATATATTATATATATATATATATAGAGAACTATCGAACTCGCTATCTGAATTTAATCAATAATCATAAAACCACATAAAACCACTATTTTAAAAAATAATAAAATAAAAATAATAAAAGATTAAAAGTAAAGGAATATAGACAAACTGTCCAAAACTTAAAAAATACTGTGAGATTAAAAGTTAAAACATATTATATTTCAAGACCATCTAGTCTTCTCCTCAGATATGATTAAAAATATTAAATGTGTTCTAATTTATTTTTAATCTTAGCAACTCGTTCTTTTAATCATATCTTTCATGATCTAATTTTTGTAAATTTAATCTGGTTATTTCTTATCACCCTGGTTCAAGGACCAGATCACAGTTTTTCTTTCGAATTTGCTGCGAAAACAGAAATATCAACGGAAATATATCTGTAATCACTCAATAACCATCATGCTTCCTAATCTCTAATTGGCTGCTTCATTAATTATTTCCATAACCCTCTCTTTAAGGATGTTGAATAATAATCACAGTCAAACAACTCACAACTGTGTCTCTAGCCAGTTTCAACTTTAAAAAAAAAAAAAAACTTATTCCCTCCTCTAATTTACTACGCATACTCTCCTTCTCTTCTAAAAATCATTAATCGTGTTTGAAAATGTTTCATATTCTCTCTATATCTTTTCCAATATCTTTGAGAGAAATTTTCTCTCTCTCTCTCTCTCTCTCTCTCTCTCTCTCTCTCTCTTCTCTCTCTCTCTCTCTCTCTCTCTCTCTCTCTCTCTCTCTCTCTCTCTCTCTCTCTCTCTCTCTCTCTCTCTCTCTCTCTCTCTCTCTCTCTGTGAAAAGTTGTCATTAAGAAGGCTGCGATATTAATAACTTTACTGCTACTTCAAATAATAAGAACAATAATATGAAGTAAAACAATTATGATAATAATAATAATAATAATAATAATAATAATAATAATAATAATAATAATAATAATAATAATAATAATAATAATAATAATAATAATAAATAATAATAATAATAATAATAATAATAATAATAATAATAATAATAATAATAATAATAATAATAATAATAATAATAATAATAATAATAATAATCTTATTTTAAAAACATAAAACATTTTAATAATACAATAAAAGTAGGCCTTCTCTTTAATTAAAACCTTATATAATTCAAAAATTTTAAATTGTCTTTCCTACTACCTAACGACAAAAGTAATAAACTGAAATAAAATAAATAACTGGGGTTAATTATTAAAGGAAAATAATAATAATAATAATAATAATAATAATAATAATAATAATAATAATAATAATAATAATGAAATAATAATAATAATAATAATAATAATTATAATAATAATTATAATGATTATAATAATAAAAGTGGTAGTAATAATAATAATAATAATAATAGAAATAATAAAAATTATAACTAATGATATTAATGGTTTTATTAATTATTATATAAAAATAATAATTATAATAATAATGAAAGTAAAAATATAATGATAATAATAGTATTTACCTTCTTTTCATTTATTATTATTATTATTATTATTATTATTATTATTATTATTATTATTATTATTATTATTATTATTATTATTATTATTATTATTTGATTATTATTATTTTATTTATTATTAATTATTATAAAAAATAAAAATAAAAAAAAAAAAAAAATATAATAATAATAATAATAATAATAATTAATAATAATAATAATAATAATAATAATAATAATAATAATAATAATTAATAATAATAATAATAATAATAATAATAATAATAATAATAATAATAATAATAATAATAATAATAATAATAATAATAATAATAAATAATAATAATAATAATAATAAATAATAATAATAATAATAATAATAATAATAATATATAATAATAATAATAATAATAATAATAATAATAATAATAATAATAATAATAATAATAATAATAATAATAATGAAACAAATAAAAATATAATTATCATTATATTTTGTTATTATTATTTTTTTAATTTATTTATATATATATATTTTTAAAATAAAATTTAAATGTTTTGCAAATACCAAATGTGGTGACAAGGGAATTTTGAATCCTTTGTTTCGAAAACCGCTCAATATTTCACTGACCATCAACAAAGGGACGGACTGACGTTGATTTGAGTGACGCACCAAAGTGCTTTTTCTTTCTCGGAAAAAAAAAGCGAAGCTTTGATAAAATGCAATTGGGGTAAAGTTTTGAAGACGGAAAAAGGGTTGTGATAAATAATTTTTTTTTCTTTTGAATTCCATATTTAAAGAGCAAAAGTAGGAGCAAAAGTAAGAGACCATATACAAACGCC
Source organism: Armadillidium nasatum (assembly GCA_009176605.1). Lineage (NCBI taxonomy): Eukaryota > Metazoa > Arthropoda > Malacostraca > Isopoda > Armadillidiidae > Armadillidium > Armadillidium nasatum. The sequence goes on from SEYY01012586.1 coordinate 14,139, forward strand.
TAATCACTTTCACCCCTATAGACACACCCACAACCACAACTAAACACACAACCAAACCCACAATCACTCTCAACCCACATAATAATATTTTGTATTTATTTATATATATATATATATATATATATATATATATATATATATATATATATATATATATATATATATATATATTATATATATATATATAAAGAGATTAAGTTAAAATATAACTTTTCAATACAACTTTTGTTTATAAAACTGATTCAAAAAAATATTCTGTGAACATTAAAAAGTCTCCGCAAATTTAATTTCATTGTACAAACTTTCTGAATCTCTCTTCATTTATTTATCTATCTATTTATCTATCTATCTATCAATCTATCTCTCTCTATCTACCTCTTTATCTATATTCTATCTCTCTCTATCTATCTATCTGTTTATCTATCTATATATCTATCTATCTTTCTCTATATCTATCTATCTAACTATCTACTTATATATCTACCTATTATTCTATTTATCTATTTATCTATCCATCTATATAACTATTTAAATATCAAAGTATTCTTATATATCGTTTCATTTTTAGAGAATTCTTTGTCAATCATTGTATGGAACAATCTATTATTCACATTTCCATATTTTTCCTTCTCTGGGTTTCTATTCATCTATTTCTTTATTTTTTACCTATATATATATATATATATATATATATATATATATATATATATATATATATATATATATATATATATATATATATATATATATATATATATATATATCGGATATATTTAATATTGTATGTGCGTAGATTGATACGTTCTTCCATTGAACCGAAGCCTACTTAAATAGTTCATATTAAAAGCGAAAATTACAGCGTAAAATATTTCTACAAGAGATTGCAATTTCATGTTGGATTTATTTATCGAAGCGATGATCCCGCGCTCGATCACGCAAAATTAAATTTCTTAGTAGACCGAAAATTCCTTTAAAAGGAGAAGAAATTCTTATTTTAAACACGAGAAGGAAAAAAAATATCTTACAAATATTCTATTTTTAGTTTAAATTCCGTTGACAGAGAAGAAATTCTCTCTTTCTGTTTTGAGAGAGATTTTTTTTTCTTTATTTTAACGGATGTTTTGTTTGTTTTTCCTGTTTTGCTTGTTTTGCCTATTCTCTCTGTTTTGCTTGTTTTACCTGTTTTGCCTATTTTGGCTATTCTGTCTGTTTTGCTTGTTTTACCTGTTTTCACTGATTTCCTTATTTTGTCTGTTTCCTTTGTTTTTCCTCTTTTGCTTGTTTTGCCTTGTTTGCCTATTCTGTTTGTTTTGATTGTTTTGCTTATTCTGTTCGTTTAGTTTATTTTTCCTCCTTTGCTTGTTTTAGCTATTCTCTTTGTATTACCTGCTTTTCTTCCTTTTCCTGTATTGCTGTCTGTTTTTTTTATTTTCTTGTTTTGCTTGTTTGGCATTTTTGCCTGTTCTTTCTGTTTTTAATATTTTACTTAATTTTAATGTTCTTTCTGTTATGTCTGTTTTACCTGTTTTCCTTAACACATAAGTGTTTTATTCCTCGATTTTTGGAGTTCCTCAGGTCTTCAAGAGAGTCTCCTGCAATTTCTAACAACGTCATTTTCTTCTTCATCTCAAAAGAAATAAACAACACACAAGATGAATATTTGAAAAACTCTTTACGTAAATTATATTTGAAAAGAGGAAGTTATATATATATATATATATATATATATATATATATATATATATATATATATATATATATATATATATATATATATATATATATATATATATATATATATAGATGTTGAAATTATAGGAATTTATAATCTTTCTCATATTTTACATCTTTGGCACTAAAGGATATAAAACTGAAAAAAATGGCATGCTTCTGATTATAGTATTATTCAACCGTATTTAGTATTAACACGTTTCTGAAACAGCCAATATAAAACAACACATATGGTAAGAAAGCTTTTCCCCCTGTTACCAGCAGCGAGAAAGATATAATTTCAGAAGCCAGCAGTGAGAAAGATACAATTTCAGAAGCCAGCAGCCATGGCAAAGTGGATTAGTAAGCATCGATTGTTTGTCGTTGAAATTTATTTTGAGCTTAGTGGATTCGTAAATCTGTGCAGGGCCATTTCTAGGCAAAATTCCTGATCGTAACATGATTCCCAGGTGGGTTGAAGCATTCAGAAAAACTGTGTTTGTGATGAAAAAGAAACACTTAAACTTCCAGTTTTTTTTTTGCAGCCCTGAAAAAGTGGAAAGAGTAAGTCAATAACGAAAGTTTAAGGAGTTCCTCCCAGGCCCAAGCTTTTATTTTTCAGATGTCTGTTCTGACCGAATGACGTATTCTTCAAAGAAACGTAGCATTTCATTCTTACAAAGTGGTGATAGTGCAGCACCTGCTAAAATGCATTTTTGAGCAAGATAGAGTTCTTTGTGGGACAATAGCCATCTTATTTATGGTCAATCGAAATGCACCAATAATGATGAGTGACGAAACACCTTTCTATGCCGATGATAATGTGGTTAAACAAAACTGTAGGTACTGAGTGAGGTTGAACTCACAACAGCTACACCAATTGCCTTTCCACAGCTCAAAATTTACTGTGAGATGCAGAGTCATCAAGTTTGAGATCGTTAAGCCTTATTTTTTCAAGAGAGAGATAACGGTGTTCCAATGACTTCGGAGTGTTATGAGTAGTATAGATAAGAGGCTTTTCATTTATCCGTTTTCCAAGGCTGCACAAACGACTTTAATCTGGGGCACATATATTTCCAAAAAGATATGGCACCATCGGCAAGAGTATCAACGTTTTCCAACATGCCATCACAACACAACGCCAGTACAACACCAGACAAAACAATATTCAGGAAAGTAAAAATTTTAATTACCCGGAATTGAGTCTACTGATAAAGAATATCGTTCAGGGTATAATGGAATTTTCAGTAGTATAAGTTGCACTTTTGAGGATGCCGGATTCTCTCGAAAAGTAGCTAAATCTACCAACCTGTCCGACCTTTCTTTCTTACGTGAGGTTATTTGTCAGACTCATACTCTTTTCTGCAAGAATAAATGCCTTACTTTCAAGATTTAATGTTGGCTACCTTGCATTAAACTAAACTCATTTTTTAATGTAAAAGTATCTTCACACACATATCACCGAAGTTATTTTTATTTCAGAAGCATGCATTTCCTCTGACGCACCCTGTATATAAATATAGAAAAATATCATAATAGGATTATACCAATAAAACCTCACTTGTGGTGCTATACAGCTTAATTTTCTTTTCTATTTTGATAGTTTTTTTTTTTTAAACCGATGTTTTGCTTGTTTTGCCTGTTTTGCTTAT
>SEYY01012586.1:25000-27500 GCA_009176605.1 Armadillidium nasatum
AGACAGATACACGTAGCCTTTAGGTATAAATTAAAAAATACTGACCTAGTTTCAGAAAAGCGTTTTTACTGTTTTAGCAGGAAAAAATAAATAAATAAATAAATAAAAAAAAAAAAAAATTAAAAAATCGAAATCTGATAATTTATTTTTTAAATTTTAAAAAGCAAAAAATAAATAAAAAAACCTGCAGGAAAAAATTCCAAAAATATCCGATAAAAATAATAAATTTATTAACATCCAAGTTTCTTAAATTCTCTTTAAAAAGAGAACAAATATTAATTCGAACAGTTGATGCTTCGGAAAATTCCCAGGAATACGAAGGAAAAGCTCCTTGTAAAAGGCAGTGCGCTTCCTTCAGCAAGCCTCTCGCCCCAGATAAACTAAATATAAAAATGGAGGAATATTTTAGTTAATATGAAAATTTGTGCTTAGGTGTAAAATTTAAAAATATAAATTATCAGACTTCGCACAAAATGTAAACAATTTAAAATATATATGTACGAAGAATGAAATATGGAAATTTTATACACCAAAGCAAATATAAATTTAAGTTCTATCCTTTTATTTTATTTGGGATTGAGATGCTAGGATAATAATATTAAATATTATTATTGAGAAAACATTTAACTCACAAACTGTTTATGAGAGAAACGTACTTTATTCTCAAAACAATCCTTTGTTGATCAAGATGACAAAGTTGCTGGAGTTATATGACTATGCTCATCTTCATCCCGACAGCTCGCAGAAGGGTGGCAAAAAACGATCTTCTAGATGTTCATGAAGATCAATCTAAAATTCTCTAAAAGTAGATTATACACATATTCACAAAATATATATCTCAGAAAATGGAGAGACTTTTCTTTCGACTGTTGTAGTTTTTGACTCTTTCGACTCGAGTGATTTGAATGACATAAAACTGTAGTGTCTCGACTCAGTTCAATGACTTAATGTGATTAATCAAGTTATGATTCTCTCAAGTTGAACCAATTTAAATGACTGACTTTGTAGAATCTAATTTATGCGACTAACTGTAGTTGAACTGAGGATTTATGACTGACTTTGTCAATATGTATCTAATCACTTGCTGTAGTCTAATCCAATATATGACAGGATTTATCACTGGCTTTGTCAATATATGTCCAATCACTGACTGATCATCATGAAATTGAATAGATTTTAATATTGTAAAATGCTTGGTTGGTTGGTTTCTAAGCATTTTAAGAGCTTGTACGTTAAAAATACCAAGCACCAAAAAATCTGTATAATTTACAAATTTACCTTTTCTATTTATTTTGAAAAGGTAAAATTCTCAAAACTGGGAGGAGGGAATTAAATTTTCCTTTAAGGAAAATTTAATAAAATTGTTAAATTTACCTAATAAATTTAACGGTTCAAATCTCCTATTAACCTATCTAAAGTCTCGTGAATTTCAATTAAATTTTCCCTACGTTTTTCTAGTTTGGAATAATATTCCTTTACCTTTGCAACGTGATCTTCATCCCAAAATTCATCGAGAGATGAATGAATAAGGGTTACTAACATAGGAAAAACCATGTAGACTTCGTCAGGTCTTTTCTTGAACATTAATTTTAGACTAGAAATATGTTTGTAAATATTTACCCTATGAAAACTAGAAGACTTCACAAAAGGATACAAAGAATCCTCACTGACTACCACATCATCCACTTCAACATTAGACTGCGAATAATTTACGGAAAGTGATTTCAAATTTGAAATTAGAGTCTCCGTCCCTGCAAAATCTTTCTCATCTTCACAAGATGAATTTGAATTTTCTTTTAATATTTCATTATTGTTCATTTGGAGATTTTCATCTACCGTCTTATTTACAAAATTACCGGAGTTTGCCTCAAATCTTGAGAAGTCATCCCCTAAGTTTTTGTGCATAACTGTAATAAACTCTGTGCAATGAGTAACTTCACTTTGAAGTGGAAAACTTGGACAAAAATTTGAATGAACATTCGTTGTGACTTCAAAATCCTGAAAAGATTTTTCTAAAGTTTTCTCCTTTTCGACAAGTTCACTCAAAGGAGCTTCATGAGAGTTTAAACTATGCTGTGATTCAGAAGTATTAATCACCTCCAATTTTAAATTACATTTTAAATATGAAATTGATTCAATAATTTTATCTTCGTAAAAATTACACTCGTCTAACTCATTTTCAAATAATGTTTTGTTATTTTCTTTAGTTTCATCCCAAATTAGGGACTAAATTAAGGAATTTAATTTTCTTATAAAAGTTGCTTTTGAATTAAAAAAAAAAAAAAAAAAAAAAAAAAAAAAAAAAAAAAAAAAAAAAAAAAAAAAAAAAAAAAAAAAAAAGTTGAATTATTTTAGTACGATAATGTTTCCTTCTAAAGGAATGAAGACTCAATGACATTTTAAATTTATAAGTAATTAGATTTCTCAAAAATCGTGCATGATATAAAAATTTAAAGTAGCTCAAAGATGTAAAATTTAAGTTCAAAAATGTTGAAATTTT
>SEYY01012587.1:0-12500 GCA_009176605.1 Armadillidium nasatum
TATATAGGCATGACAGAAGTGTGGCACTATCATAATATGAGTATACTCTTCTCAAATAATATAGTAATATGCCTTTTTCTTTAAATTTTAGCTTACAATATGACATTCATGGTTAATTTTTATGTCTCGTAATAATATATATATAGTTCTAAAATGCCACAATCCTACGTATTACTCAAAACCAGAAAATTCTACTTCTGAAATCAATTTTACTTTAAAGGAAAGGCTATAATAAATCAACCTTAATATTTCTATATTTTAACAACTTTTTTTTAACACTTTAAATCCTAATTCAAACTTGTACTCCATTTTTATCACATTTTTCAATGTAACTTTAGCCCAAAGTGACATTGCTTGATCCACACACACACACACACATATATATATATATATATATATATATATATATATATATATAATATATATATATATATATATATATATATATATATATATATATATATATATATATATATATATATATTATATATATATATTATTATTTTATTATTAATTATTATTAAATATTATTAATAATAATTTATATAAAGTTTCAAACTCTACTCAGGAAAAAAAACAGTTATATCAACAAATTTATCAAATCTTTCTTAATCACAAAATATAATAAAAATGAAAAAAACAAAAAAAAAAAAACAAATGATATCCTTTTGAAACTTTGAAGTTATCATTCTAAAGGTTAAAATACATTACTCTGGATTTGAGGAAATACTTATGCCAATTCAAAAACCAAGTGATCAATTTTTGGTATAATTTGTCAGAAAAACTAATAGGATATAAAATATGAGTGCTAATATAGTATGTGGCGGCCCAATGTGAAATTCACAAGAAATAAAGTAAGTAATAGTATGTGTTCTATATACAAATGCATGTCACATGAATATAATTATACAGGAGCTCCTCCTCTAGCATATGTATGTGGACTGCATACTATAGTAACAGCAATATATGATATTTTTTAAAATAAAATAAATAATATTTTGAAAATGTGAATGCAAAATGTCATAGTGGTAGTGTTTGGCAAGTAAAATATGTGGTTAATATTAATATTTCAATATTTAATACCAAATTTGGATATTGTTTAGTTCATGGTATATATATATATATATATATATATATATATATATATATATATATATATATATATATATATATATATATATATATATATATATATATATATATATATATATATATATATATATATATATAGATGTAAATTTTCTTTAAAGTTTAGAAAATGTTAATGCTTTTCTGAAACAGAGTAAAACTAACAATTAAAAAGGTGTCTAATAACTTTTAGATTTTTCAACCAATCTTCATGAAATTTTCTGAGGCTATAAAATTGGGCTAGATACACATTTTATATTTAAAAAAGTTTTTTATATACCAAACAATTTTGATACTGTGCACAAGAAAATTTTTTAAAAATTGCAAACAATTTTCCCATACACAGCTCCAAAATTGTCGAATATACAAAAAAATTGTTCTAAATTAAAAATGCATACCTACCTTGACCATTTTATTATATGGTAAACTGTTTTTGGGAAGCTAACATAAAAAGCTATGTCTTGAATTTTATTACTATGCTGATGTAACAACCTGGTTAACAGACAGTCAAAGGAAAATTCGACTTCAAATGTGGATGACTTGTTAGATCATCGTAATTTTTAGTTTTTTATAAAAAATTTAACGATTGCTAAGATCATATGCTGGTGCTTCATTCAATTATGAAATTATCATCACTATTTTCATCATTACTGTTCCCCAAACATTAATATTTTTACAATCACCACTTACCATGATACTCCAGAGAAGTGTCAAAACAAAAACAATGTCAACTGTACTATACCCTATACTCAAAGGTGGCATAACATATAAGGGCCTAGAACATGAGGGGTAGCCTGTATATTATCACCTTTTTGACATAGAAACCAGCAAAACCATGACATTTTTTAAAAGGTATCTATGAGAACAGTACCTCTATATAATTTCTAATTTAAAAAATCTAAATGAATTTCATGGTAAGCCATTATTTTTGACACATTTGGTTTAACTACAGTCTACACCTCATAACTCACGATAAGAACACTTGTTGCCTAAAAGTGACAATTTTTTTAATCCAATTTAATAAAGGTATCAAATGCACAAAAATTTTTTTTTTTAAATATTTTGTCAAAAAAAAGCGATGTCAACTGTACTATACCCAAAGGTGGCACAACATACACGGGCCTAGAACATGAGGGGTAGCCTGTAGATTATCACCTTTTTAACATAGAAACCAGCAAAATCATGACATTTTTTAAAAGGTATCTATGAGAACAATACCTCTATATAATTTCTAATTTAAAAAATCTAAATGAATTTCATGGTAAGCCATTATTTTTGACACATTTTGTTTAACTACAGTCTACACCTTGTAACTCACGATAAGAACACATTTTACCTAAAAGTGACAATTTTTTTTAATCCAATTTAATAAAGGTATCAAATGCACAAAAATTTTTTTTTAAATATTTTGTCAAAACAAAAGCGATGTCAACTGTACTATACCCAAAGGTGGCACAACATACACGGGCCTAGAACATGAGGGGTAGCCTGTAGATTATCACCTTTTTAACATAGAAACCAGCAAAATCATGACATTTTTTAAAAGGTATCTATGAGAACAATACCTCTATATAATTTCTAATTTAAAAAAATCTAAATGAATTTCATGGTAAGCCATTATTTTCGACACATTTTGTTCAACTACAGTCTACACCTTGTAACTCACGATAAGAACACATTTTACCTAAAAGTGACAATTTTTTTAATCCAATTTAATAAAGGTATCAAATGCACAAAAATTTTTTTTTAAATATTTTGTCAAAACAAAAGCGATGTCAACTGTACTATACCCAAAGGTGGCACAACATACACGGGCCTAGAACATGAGGGGTAGCCTGTAGATTATCACCTTTTTAACATAGAAACCAGCAAAATCATGACATTTTTTAAAAGGTATCTATGAGAACAATACCTCTATATAATTTCTAATTTAAAAAATCTAAATGAATTTCATGGTAAGCCATTATTTTCGACACATTTTGTTCAACTACAGTCTACACCTTGTAACTCACGATAAGAACACATTTTACCTAAAAGTGACAATTTTTTTAATCCAATTTAATAAAGGTATCAAATGCAAAAAAATTTTTTTTTAAATATTTTGTCAAAACAAAAGCGATGTCAACTGTACTATACCCAAAGGTGGCACAACATACACGGGCCTAGAACATGAGGGGTAGCCTGTAGATTATCACCTTTTTAACATAGAAACCAGCAAAATCATGACATTTTTTAAAAGGTATCTATGAGAACAGTACCTCTATATAATTTCTAATTTAAAAAATCTAAATGAATTTCATGGTAAGCCATTATTTTCGACACATTTTGTTCAACTACAGTCTACACCTTGTAACTCACGATAAGAACACATTTTACCTAAAAGTGACAATTTTTTTAAATCTAATTAAATAAAGGTATCAAATGCACAAAAAAAAATTAAATATTAATGAAAAGTATTAATAAAATTCACATAAATATAATGTTAGGGATATCAAAGTTTACATGGTAAAGTTTATATGGTAAACTTGGGGGTATTTTAAATATCATGCAAAAAACTCCCCGATTTAGTTCTCACACAGCCGCTAGGCGGAGATTAATCGCCACAAAATTTCAAATATCAAGAAAGGGTTTTATCAATGAAAATCCCAGACTTGCCGCAACTTATTTAGATTTGGTGGCACCTCGAGTTTTACTACGACGACATTACCGCCAACTTTCCTAAAAATTAAAGCATTCAAGATTTTATCGTATATAAAGATTTTTTTTTTATAATATTAAGTGCGATTTTAATTAGATACATAAATTTATTTATTTAAAGGCGATTTTTTTAACTCAACAAGTAATTTTATAAGTTCTGGATTAGCTAAAACTTAAAAAAGTATTTTGTCGCTCATCAGGCTCTAGAAAAAGTAGTTCTTAAATCTCTTCAAAATTATTATAACGAAAGGTCAATGTATATATAAAATACAGGTTTAATCAATGAAAATAAATAAGATTCTACATAATTTAGTAGATAAAAGTTTATTTGAGACATATTCTTACATTATTACAAGCTTATCTTTCCTGTATATTTTGTGTCGAAGTTTCTTGTTAATCTTTTGGTTGCAATTTTTTTTTAAGGAACAAAACAAAAAAAAAATAAATAAATAAATAAAAAATTATGGACTTAATTTACTTTCAAATAAATAATATATTATTATTATTATTATTAATTTTTACAATATATATATATATATATATATATATATATATATATATATATATATATATATATATATATATATATATATATATATATATATATATATATATATATATATATATATATATATATATATATATATATATATATATATATATATATATATATATATATATATATATATATATATATATATATATATATATATATATATATATATATATATATATATATATATATATATATATATATATATAATATATATATATATATATATATATATATATATATATATATATATATATATATATATATATATATATATATATATATATATATATATATATATATATATATATATATATATATATATATATATATATATATATATATATATATAATATATATATATATATATATATATATATATATATATATATATATATATATATATATATATATATATATATATATATATATATATATATATATATATAATATATATATATATATATATATATATATATATATATATATATATATATATATATATATATATATATATATATATATATATATATATATATATATATATATATATATATATATATATATATATATATATATATATATATATATATATATATATATATATATATATATATATATAACATGCGGCTCCGTAGCTCAGTCGATCGAGCACTCGTAAAAGCAATCGAGAGGTCCAGGGTTCGAGGCCTGGCTGGAGCAGGAAATGTGAGCAATTTCTCCTTCCGCATAGTTCCGAATGACTCAGTCGTTAAACGAGTACATGAGTGGAGTGCTTCTGCCACTGATGGGAATAATCTCCGGCATCCGCGATAGGCCTGGCCTAGCCAGCGGTATCCGTCTTGGGCCCTTGAAACCCAGGGATCTTCCTCGAAAGATCCCACTGACAGGACTAAGTCCTACCTGGGTGAAGGTGATTATATATATATATATATATATATATATATATATATATATATATATATATATATATATATATATAATATATATATATATATATATATATATATATTTTTTTTTTTTTTTTATTACCCCTTATTGAAGCAAACCACGAAAATTAGACACTGTTTTTTCGTAGATTTATATATGTGAGATGTTAAATTAATGCTATTCTTCACTATTTTTTAGTTATTTACTTTTTTAATTGAGCTTTCGTGCTTTGTTTACAAGTCACTTCTTCAGAATGGATGGTTTTCTTCAGCATTGCTGGAAGTTACGATCGTCTGGCAACACCTGCATGTTGAGGTGGAAACCTTGGTAAATTTTTAAGGGTTTTCTTCAAGCTTATGGATTTATTTAAGTATATATTTGTGGTATTGTCTATTGTACAATAGACAAAAAAAAATTAAATAACTAAAAAATAGTGAAGAATAGCATTAATTTAACATCTCACGTTTATAAATCTACGAATAAACAGTGTCTAATTTTCGTTGTTTGCTTCAATAAAGGGTAATAAAAGAATAAATCAAAAATTTACTGTTTTTGTTAGTAAATTATAAAGGATAATATATATATATATATATATATATATATATATATATATATATATATATATATATATATATATATATATATATATATATATATATATATATATATATATATATATATATATATATATATATATATATATATATATATATATATATATATATATATATATATATATATATATATATATATATATATATATATATATATATATATATATATATATATATATATATATATATATATATATATATATATATATATATATATATAATATATATATATATATATATATATATAATATATATATATATATATAATTTAATTTTAATTTTAATTTTAATTTTAATTTTAATTTTTAGATCACAAGCCGTTGATTCACGCCCTACGTAGTAAGCGGGAGGTGACTTTGGACCGCCAACAAAGACACTTTTCAGTGATTCTCGAGTACATTCCTTCGATAGAGTACATTGCCGGTTCCGAGAATCTCGTTGCTGATGCCTGTTCTAGTGTCTTTGATGAACCAGTTTCTTTATCTCCTCTTTCTTCTCCCTGTTCCCCTTCTTTAGTGAATACAGTCATGTTAGACGCCGCTGACCTCTCTGGCATCGCACAAGCCAAGGAGAATGATTTCGAAATCTCATCTTTCCAAGATCGGATCACTTCTTTCTCTCTCTCACCTCACATAGCTATTCTTTGTGACACTTCTTCTGTGTACCCAGTTCTTTTGTTCCTCAGCCTTTACGTCGTTCTACTTTCTCTACCTTACAGAACCTTTCTCACCCTGGGGTCAAGTCCTCCGTTCACTATGTCAAATTTCGCTATTTTTGCCCTGATATTGACAGGGACATCTGGACTGGGCCAGGAAGTGTCACTCTTGTCAACTTGCCAAGACTCACAGCCACACAAAAAGCTACATTTTCTCCTTTCATCTTCCTTGTGCCAGGTTCGAAACTGTAAATATCGACGTAGTTGGACCTCTCCCAGCTACTGTCTGCGCATGCTTTCTTTACGTAATACTACCTTTGAACGTGTATAGACCGTAGTACTAAATTTGTCGAAGCAGTTCCGCTTCCTGACGTTAGAACTAAGGCTATCGCGTTCACATTCTTATATGGGTTTATCTCTCGTTTTTGTGTTCCACTTTGTCATCACAGACAGCGGTGCGCAATTCGAATCTGAACTTTTCTCTGAACTCTCCGTACCTCCTATTATCACCTTCAGACCAATGGGAAAATAAAAAGGGTCCACCGCGTCCTCAAAGCTTCTTTAAGAGCTCGTTGTGGAAACTGGCTATTTTCACTTCCCTTAATTCTTTTAGCTCTACACGCCATGCCAGACCCTTCCGGCATTTCTCCTTTTCTTCTCGTCACTGTTAGGGCACCCTGTTTTCTTCATGGTCTTCTTTCTGTGCCTACTTCTACTGTTTCTTCTGGTTCCGACTTTATTAAGAACTTTGTTTCAAGTATGAAGGAACTTGATTACCGTATTCCGCCTCCTTTACATCACACCTCTTTCACTCCTAACATTCCCGTGATCTTTTTACTTGCTCCCATGTTTTTCTTTGCGTTGACAGAATCAGGTAGCCTCTTGAAGCACCATGTCAAGGTCCTTTCAAGGTGCTATCTCGATCTCCGAAGTGTTTTGCTCTCCTCCTTCCTTCTGGAAAACACGAAGTGGTTTCGATCGACCGTCTAAAGTCTGCAATCCTTCATTCTACCGATTCCCTAATCTCTCTTCCTTCTCCACTCTCTGCTCCTTCACCTTCCACCTCACAGAAGCGTCTTCCTTTCTCTTCTGCACCTCCACCTTCATCACTTTAACCTACTTCACATTCCACTCCTGTACCACTTCCACCTGCTCCTTCGTCTACTTCACGTTTCGTTCCTTCCTCTATTCCTACCACGTCTACTTCTTCCTCTCCTCCAAAATGATCTCCTATGTCGCTTCGCCCAGGTAAGACCGTCACTTCCATCCCAACCTTCTATCAAATATGTTTTTCAGTGAATTACAACTTCTTGCCTTCCAGTCTGACCCTGGGTAGTGATGTAGTGGAATTGAAACATATTTATTTGTTTATTTATTTATGTAATTTTGCACATGGCGCTAGGGACGCCATCTATGAGAGGGGGAAACAGATAGCCGCCGAGTTTTAGCTGCTTGAAACAATCTGTTTTCTGCTTCTTGTCTCTTTGCTACGCTCAAATTATGAAAGTCTTTTTGTACCTTTTGCTATTTAATATAGTGACTCTGATTACATTTGTGTGCTAATATACATACTGTATAGCATAAAGGTTTTGTTATTGCATTGTGCTATATATTTGTCATACCAACATAAACTTTCAGGGGACTCTGAACTCAAGGGTAAAAAAATTTTTTTATTTTTTTTATTTTTTTTAGGGATTTTAAACTTTCAGGGGACTCTGAACTCACAGCGTTAAGGGGTAAAAAAAATTTTTTATTTTTTTTATTTTTTTTAGGGATTTTATAGTAAATTCTCTACCAATTTTAAATCTTGAATCAGATTTTTAAAATTCGTTATAGTCTCCCTTAAAAAGCTTTGCCAGTTCAAGGTCATTTGGACTTTAAATTAGCGACATCTGGCAATTATAAAAAAAATTAAATTTTAATTTTAAATCTTTGTTTTTCTTACAGTTTTATAGAGAATAATAAGCTGATTCCAAATCTGTAATTAGTTTTTCCTAATTCCAAATAGTTTTCGAGATATGACCACTCAAACTTGTGGAAAAATCCATCGTAATATGATCTCTTTTGTAGGCGTGGTTTTCTCCTTTTTTTTTTTTTTTATTCGTTGCGGATGCGGATGCGGATGCGGATATAATATATATATATATATATATATATATATATATATATATATATATATATATATATATATATATATATATATATATATATATATATATATATATATATATATATATATATATATATATATATATATATATATATATATATATATATATATATATATATATATATATATATATATATATATATATATATATATATATATATATATATATATATATATATATATATATATATATATATATATATATATATATATATATATATATATATATATATATATATATATATATATATATATATATATATATATATATATATATATATATATATATATATATTCTCACCTTTCTCACCATCCATCCTGTTAGGATCACTCCTGTCAGGCGACGAGTCTCTGAAAGGCTCTCCAGGTTTCTTGATCCTCGAACAATCGCTGCTCCTCCACCTCCTCAAGCTCTCGGCCCCTCCTCCGAATTGCCTCCGATACCGCGTCCCTCCATCTCTTTCTAGGTCTCTCGACCGGTCTACTTCTCAGCTGTACTTGGTCATAGAATCTTCTCGGAAGCCTCTCCTCATCCATTCTTTTCATGTGCCCGTACCATCGCAGTTGATTTCTCTCCACCACCGTCAGCACTGGCAGTACTCCCAGCTCTCTCCTTATACTCTCACTCCTAACCATGTCTCTCCTCGTCACTCCCCTGATCAACCGCAGAACCTTCATCTCCCCGGCCTCCACTTTTGCCTTCTGATTCGTATTCAGTGACCAGCACTCCGATCCGTACGTCAAAATAGGTCTTAATATGCTGCAATATATTGTAACCTTTCACTTTTACTGGCACTGCTTCTTTCTCTCAGGATGGGGTACAACATACCAACATTCCTAGTAAACTTGTCGATCCTTCTTGTCATCTAACTCTCCATTTGGCCCTGTTCCTCGAAAGTTACTCCCAGATACTCAAAACTTCTCACCTGTTTTATCTCTTCACCTTGTATTCTAATACCTATCGACTCTCTATCCCTCGCAACCGCTATCACCTCCGTCTTCTGCTTGTTCAGTCTCATTCCCATTTCCTCCATCTCTGTGTTCCATCTCTCCAACACATTCTGAAATGCTGCAACCTCTCTCGTGATCACCGCGGCATCATCTGCATATATGAAAGTACATTCCATTTCCTCATTTACACATATGTTTTTTAAGCATTCGTCCATGCATAGGATGAAGAGTAGCGGCGAAAGCACGCTCCCTTGTCTCCCGCCAGTTCTCACTTCAAACCATCTAGGTTCTCCAGATCTAGGTCTTACTGCACTCTCGCTTGTGTAATATAAATTCTTAATAACTTTAACCAGTTTCCTATCCACCGCATATTCTCTTTTTCCTAAAACCCGTTATAAATTTTCACGGGGGATCCTGTCAAAAGCTTTTTCAAGATCGATGAAGTCCACATATCTCCTTTCTCCATACTCTATCGTTTTTTCAAACATCATTTTCATTGAAAATATCAAATCCATCGTTCTTCTCGATGGTCTGAACCCAGGTTGCCACTCTCCCAGTGCCTCCACTACTGTCTCTCTCAGTCTTCTCTCCAGAATCCTCTCATACACTTTCAAGACCACAACCAGGAGTGAGATCCCCCTATAGTTTCCACATTCTCTCCTATCTCCCTTCTTATAGATAGGGCATATCAAGGCCTTAGTCCATTCATGCGGTACCCTTTCTTCCTTCCATACTTGGTTGAAAACATCGGTCAGCCATCCAACCACTGCGGGTCCCATCTTAAGGAGTTCCGCAGGTATCCCATCTATTCCAGGACTTTTACCGTTTCTTTAAAACGGACAGTGCAGCCCTCACCTTCTCTCGTGTAATCAAATTCTCACCGTTTTCCTGCTCAATCCCATCTAATTCTCCTTCCCCCTCTTCCTCCTCAATTCCCTGCACGTTCAGGAGCTCTCGAAAATACTCCTCCCATCTCTCATCAATCTCCTCCTCCTCCACTAGTCTTTCTCCGTTTTTACTGAGGACCGTAGGGCATTCATTGTTTACTTTTGTTCTGTACTTCTTTCCCAGACCATATATTAGCTTTCTCGTACCTTTCATATCATTTTCCAGGTCTACTCCTATTTTGGTCCATGATTCCTTCTTTAGTCTCTTCCTTGTATTATCACTTATGTTCCTTGCTTCCACATATCTCTGTCTCTTCTCTTCTGTTCTGTTCTGCATCCATTCTCGGAAACATTTATTTTTTCTCCTAACCAGACTCTTCATCTCGTCGTTCCACCACGCTGTCTATTTCGTCCCTCCCATAGTTTTCTTCTTTATCCCTATGGTTTGCTTGGCCACCTCGTCCAGCCTTTCCTTAAACACACTCCACATCTCCTCCACACCGACCTCCGTCATCATATCAACATTCATTCTTCTTTCGTTTATCTGCTCATCAAATTGTTTCTTCTTCTCCTTCAAATTCTCCAACATGTATCTTTCTCGTGTTAATTTCCTCATCTTAGGCTTTCTTTTCCATCTCACTTCTCCTATCACTAGGGGGTTGTCCGCATCCATAGAGACAGACGGTATTCTTTTTACATCCTTAAAAATTCTCTTTTCATTTGTCATAATCAGATCTATCATGGATTTTTCAGTATACCTCCCCTCCTCTCTGTTCCATCGGTACCAAGTCCATTGTGACTTTCTTGGTGTCTGTAATTTGTGTTCATTATGGATAATCCGTTTCGCATAGCGAAATCTATCAATCTCTCACCTTCCTCATTTCTATCTCCAACTCCAAGCTCCCCCATAACTCTCTCTTCTCCTGTTCTTGTCCTTCCTACATGCGCATTCATATCTCCCATCACTCTGTCACACGTTATCTCCAACGCTTCCAAAAATTCATCCTTCTAAATTTGGGGTCTGCCTTGTTGTGGTACATAAATCTGTATCAAGTTCAAGATTTCACCCTCTACTTTCAGTGATACCATCACCATATGTTCGTTCGCCAATCTTGTCTCAACCACTCTCCTGTAAAGCTCCGGTTTCATCACCAGAGCAACACCATGTCTTTTCGCATAATCCATTCCCTTATATACCATCACATATCCATCCTGTAACACCCTCGTGCTTTCTCCATTGTATCTGATCTCGCACAATCCCAATATATCTATCCCTCTCTCCCTCATCATCTAAACCACCTCCTCCTCCTTATCCCTGAGTGTCCCGACATTAATCGTAGCAATACTGTAAGTACATTACTTTTTCCAAAGACCAAGTCCTCGCCGGGTCTGATTGCCGCAGTTATCTGTCCTATTCCGAGGCTCATCATTGGTTTCTCGAGCAAGAACAACTTAGCCGGCGGCTTGCTAGGCCTGTCCCGGTTGCAGTTTTGGTCCACGGCTCCTTATTCGGAGCGATTTCTCCATGGAGGGAGTTACCCCACCCACCACCTGGGGGACGCTCCTGGTAGGGGTGTACTCCACCCAGGATAATAATATATATATATATATATATATATATATATATATATATATATATATATATATATATATATATATATATATATATATATATATATATATATATATATATATATATGAACAGTTTATTAACCACTTTGTTCAATTTATTAAAGAATGAAAAATTCTTTAAGAATTTTTTAAAGAATATATGAGACTCTTTGATCGTTTCTTTAATTATCGCGAGATGTCTACGAACCTATACTCAAAACGTCAACAGGGAAAATAGTCGACATGTCAAACTGTCTAGGACATGACCATAAGTTAAAAAAATTATTACATTTTTTTATATTGA
>SEYY01012587.1:17500-27500 GCA_009176605.1 Armadillidium nasatum
TAAAGGTAATGTTGTCCTTGCAATGTTATAGGGTTGAACCTAATTTATTTATACAAACGCAAAACTGATTCTTGTTGTTCAGCTGTTCTCATAACATAAAATCTAGTATAGAAAAGAACCTTGAATTCTAAACCCCTTATCCGAAGCACGCTTACCATTGTATTCATTCTTGTATTTAATATTTCTATTATATTTTATAATAAACCTAATTTATAAGAAACAATCTTTAATTTTCTTCCACATTCTTATTTTTGCTAGCAATTGGTACTTAAAATAACGTTAAAATTCCACAATATATATATATATATATATATATATATATATATATATATATATATATATATATATATATATATATATATATATATATATATATATATATATATATCTGTGTGTGTGTGTTTGTGTGTGTTCCTTAGGAACGCGGTTTTTAAAGGAGAATCGTCACAAACAGCTTTGTTTCTTTTTAATATTTTAATCTTTTAATTTAGCTACAAATACACAAATGATATAACAACAATAAAAGGATTAAATCTTCTTAAATATATGTTAGTTTTAAAAGCACCGGGACTCTACGCACCCTTCTTATTTTCATTGTGATATCTATAGTCTCTTATAATTCACTATTAATAATTATATGTTAATTAAAGTGATTGTTTTATCGTTCGACTCGCCATTGGAAATTACAGAACATGAGTTCCTATCAAGCATATCTCTGGTGCCGAAATAGCGGCATTTCAATTCCCGCGCTTTGAAGGCATTTTATTTCACAAGAGGATCTTGCCTCCCATTGGTTGGTTTAACTGCATGCTTTTACAAAAGAATCATTATTTTATCTATTTTAATTGTTATCTTAGTTCAAAAACTTTAATTATTTAACTAGTAACCTAGCAGCATCAAGGTTTTATCAAAGATTCAGTTTTATAATGAGTCTTCCAGAATATAACACGTATTAATTTATTGAAAGAGAATACTGACTGCAATACAGATTCTTTATTTAACACAGTTGTGGGGGGGAGTTCTATTAGCTCCATTACATATATATATATATATATATATATATATATATATATATATATATATATATATATATATATATATATATATATATATATATATATATATATATATATATATATATATATATATATATATATATATATATATATATATATATATATATATATATATATATATATATATATATATATATATATTATATATATATATATTTATATATTATATATATATATATATATATATATATATATATATATATATATATATATATATATATATATATATATATATATATATATATATATATATATATATATATATATATATATAGCATTTATTTAAGCATGTTTGAAAGTCTGTTTGTAATTTTTTATAGGTTATCGCCAGTAACGACATGATTCCTTTTCAGAAGGGGAGGGTTCGGTTTAAAAAAATTTTTTTTTATTATTTGACCGGTTTGGGTGAAATTTTCGGTGTATAGAGCTTTTTTCCCGGTGAAAAAAGCTTCATTTCTAGTGTTTTTATGAGTCTCTAACGGTTTCATAGTTATTAGTGGTCATAACAAAAAAAAAAAGAAATAGCGGGAAAAAATTTTTTTTCCACATGAGATGAAAATTGGCCTGAGCCATCTTAGCCCCAATCTCGTTAATTCGCTGGAAGCGATTTTTGATATCACGTTCAAAAAAAGAGGTATAATCAGTCAAATTTTTTTTTGAAAAATTTGTTACCCTTTCGGAGAAAAAAATTATTTAAAAAAAATTCTCTTCAGGAATTTTGATTAAATTTAGACATTGTTTAGAGGAGAGATAGGTCTACAACATTTATTTAGAGCATTATTAAATGCTAATTGTTTAAAGGAAGGTATAGCCTCTCAAACTTTTAAAATTTTTGAAAATTTTCTAAAAATGGACCTTTTTTGAGAGATCATATCTCGGAACAAACAAATTAGATCGAACAAAGTATATAGAAGAATTTGTAGCCCCAACACTCCTCTATAAGTGTGCCAAAATTTATTTATGTAGTAATTATACTTTTTTTTAAAAATATTTTTCCTCAAAAATTTGAATTTTTTTTTTTTCAAAAAATAATTTCTTTTGATAGGGAATCAGTCTTGGACTAATACTGTTTTTTGTATAACTATGGGAGCAAAATTCTATCTAAGTTTTTTGTAGCCAATAGAATAAGGAACATATGTTCCAAATTTCAGACCAAAATTATTTTTTTTGTGGCTTCACCGTAGATTTAAATTTTGAAAAACATTCCAAAAAAAGTGCTAAACATTAAATCCCTCGTAAAAACGTTGGGAATCGAGTTTTTTCGTCGGGAAAAAAGCTATATATACTGAAATGTTCAGGAGAATCGGATAAAAAAAATTTTTTTCTCCTACATCGAACCCTCCCCTTGTTCAAAGAGGAGGCGAAAAAAATAAAAGAAATTACTTCCTTTCAAGCCCAATCCTAAGTAGAGATCTCAGGTGAGTGCAGACAAAATCTTGAAAGAGTTAATGTTGAAGTAAATATTGAAAATGAGATGATGAATGGTGCTCCGTAGAGTAACATTAATAGGAAATAATTAAGCACTACAATAAGCAAGCCTTGAGTTTCCAATATTCCTACAAAAATAATGCAAAAATAAACCACCCCTTGAGTTCCGAGACTCAAAAGTGGTAGAATGCGAGAGATCAACTCTTTCAAACACTTACCCTTTTATTACCTATTAAAAATAGAGAGTGTTCCAGCGTTACCAGAGAATGTGCAAACCTCATTTCGCTGAGATGGGAGGGGGCTAAGGATATTTGAATGAAAGGGATAATTTATTAATATTTTAGTCTTAAACTCGACCGTATTCCAAAGAAGGGTAGATACGGAGCACCCTCAAGTTTGATGAAAAACATCATATATTACTGGAATAATTATTATGAAGGTATATATTCTCGCAATCTGAACAGACCCCTCAACTTCCCAGAAGTCACCGTATCAAATTTGTAAAATCAGATAGGAAATTTGATGTTATTGTCAGACCAAGAATAATAATGTTCACAAGTCCAAAACTATTCTGGTGATCTAAAAGGAAGGAATAAGATTCCAGATCATCTAGAGAATGAGGGTTCAGAGATGTTTCAATGATCGATTGTTTATATGTAAGATTCTGTTACTGAGGAATAGTAACAGAATTTAAACAAAGAAAATTGAGCTGAAAAAGGACAAAAACCAACTCAGAGGCTCACCTAGTGAAACTCTATACCATCGGAATGAATAAATACCATTCAAGCTACAGCCTTCTAAATTATCAAAGATCTCTGAATCTCATACACTCAGTCACGTGCCCTCATAGGCGAAGACATGGAAACCTTGAGAGGAAAAGTAATAGGAGTAGGAGAGGGGATGCCACAATAGTGCAGAGTGGAATTAGATGATATTAGGAGACCGAATAGATTAATCTTTTCACGTGAGCTAGCTACCGATCTACCACAGAGAATAAAATTCAGAAAGACAGATTTTCAGAAGGTTTTAAAGATATTTTGGCTAAAGGGATGATATTTTTATAAGTTGATGAAAAGAAAAGTTCAGTGCACTTACCTTTAGTGAAAGTATGTTTGGACTGTCTATTAATATAAATGCAACGGTTTCGAGCTGAATGAAAGTTATCAAGAGACAGGAAAACAAAAGTTCTTCCATTCCCAATTGTTGTCCATGAAGAGCACGAAAATCTGAAAACGAATTTTAAGGAGAAAAAAGGAATTGGTTGAAGATTGATTAAACCTACTCATCCCACTTAAGATTACTGTCCCAAGTGTCATTCTTTCCAAGAATATTTGTGTAGAAGCAGCACAGAGCTTCCCCTTCTTTATGAATTAGCTCACTAAAGTGACAAAAAATACGCTTAGAGGGAGGGGGGTTAATCATCTTGAAAGAAATTATTTTAATTAATAGCCAAAGGATTGCAATCCAAAATGCCGATAGGTGGAAAAAAAACTTATTTATGACGAGAAAGAGTAGTGATGAAATAAAAGACAAGCATGTTAAAAAATTCTTGAACTTGATGTGGGAACTATATATATATATATATATTAGAGGTGGACCGGATAGTAATTTTTTACTATCCGCGGATGCGGATGCGGTTGCGGATATTCAATTGCGGATATCCGCAGATGCGGATGCGGATAGTTTAATTGTTTTAGTTTTTGCCATAGATTTTTGGAATTTTAAATATAATATCCAGAATCTATGTTACCTGGGTGTGGGACGGGGACCCAACTCTTGAACACCCCACCAACCTCTTTCCCCAACCTCCACCCATTTGGAAAAAGGTTTTATATATATATATATATATATATATATATATATATATATATATATATATATATATATATATATATATATATATATATATATATATATATATATATATATATATATATATATATATATATATATATATATATATATATATATATATATATATAATATATATATATATATATATATATATATATATATATATATATATATATATATATATATATATATATAGCCAGTAATTCAGCATTACCTTCACACTTCACAGTTTCACATATTAAATTTGAAGTTAATAATTGGTAAGTTATTTTTTAGAAATAAAAGCTTTTGGACTCTTTCACGTGAAAGTTTGGTTCGCTTTTCGTCTTAAATGAGGCCTGCTCCACTGAAAAGACGCTCACTAGCAAACACTAGTTGAAGGACATGCTAAATAAGTCCTTACCAGCTCAGCAAGAAAAGGGAAACTTTTGCAATTATCTCTCCACCAAACCAGTTGGTCTTTATCTGCCTCCAAACGTAGGAGTTTCAGATAATTTTCAATAATCGATATTGTATCCTTTGACACTTCTGACAGTGATTCTTCATCGCTGCTGGAAGTTAGAAGATCTTTCATTGATTTAGCAATGCTTAAGCTAACAGATTTTGTTTCTTTTTTATCTAAGAGCTTTTGCTTTTTCTTGAAAGGCGTTATTTTAGCTGTTTCTATCATCTCATCACATAAGCATTCTAATTTGATTTTAACATTCTGAGAAACAAGTGGTTTAAAAAATTTTGTTTTGTACCTAGGATCTAAAAAGGTTGCAATTGTATAAGCATCATCATTTTCCAGGTTTTCAAATCTGCCGTTCATCTCCTTCATTATTGTTTCAGTCATCCTTAAAACTCCCTTATACTGACTTAATAACATTTGTTAACACAACTTTCAATGTTGAAACAAGTGGTATCACATCTGACAAACATGATTCAGCTGAATTTGTTAATTCAATGCAAGGACTTAGTTAATTTGTTAATTCTTCAAAAGGCTTAAGGATATTTAATACAATTATTTAAAATGTCATTTTCGTCAGCTGTTAGAGGCTTTATTTTTGTGCTGCTTGAAGCATAAAGGCAAATGGCCTCATTAATTTCGCTCATCCTCTCAAGCATATGCAAACTACTATTCCAGCGTTGTTTGAATATCTTGCATGACAGAAAGTGGACGAACATTTAATCTTGTTTGTATTTTCTTCAGCTCATTTTGGGCTACAACGGAGTGATTGAAATGCGTAGCAATTAACCTACATTTGGTTATTAAATCGGATACACATTTTTGACTCATAATTTAATTTTTAACTACTATCTGAGTTTGGTGTGCAAAGCAATCTACATTTTTCACTCTTGCCAGAGAAAGTGCTTTTTTTATATATTGTGCCCGAATCCCTGACTACGCATTGCACTTCATTTAATGAAATCTTCCATTTTGTCAGCATCTTTTCAAATACAGTTTCAAGATAGTCGCCTGTATGGCGCTCAGAAAGAGGTTCTGCATTCAATTCAAAGTTTTGCCTTTGAAAGTTTCTATCGATTGCATGATACGTAATTTTTTACTATCCGCGCATGTGGATGCGGTTGCGGATATCCAATTGCGGATATCCGCGGATGCGGATATTGGAAAAATGATGCGGATATCCGCAGTTGCGGATGCGGATGAGGATATCCGGTTCACCTCTAATATATATATATATATATATATATATATATATATATATATATATATATATATATATATATATATATATATATATATATATATATATATATATATATATATTTATATTATTAAAATCTAAGTACGATTTAATATGGGGTTTTAGAGTTATAAGAAGAAACTTAAAAGCTTTTAAGTTTTATTTTCAAATTGTCAAATATTGATGTAAACCTTGTTCAAGATCAAATATGAATTGATTTCACTATCAAGATGTGAAGCTTTAAGCACAGAACAGAGACTTGAAAACCAGAAATTTCCAAAGAAAAGATTGCACAAATTGGCTTTTGGATTCCTGAAAGTATTTGAATAAGGAAAATAGGAATACCTATGAATTTTATATAAATTTTCGTATTAACACAAAATAATTTTGAATAAATTAATTTAATTACTTTAATTATTAAAGTTTATTGTTTATTATACTTTTAGGGAACCGCCCAAGCGTAAAAAAAGTTTCTACGATGATCTTCATAGAAAACGTATTTAAAGGGAAACCCTTCCTCTTTCGTTTCTGTTTCTTTTAGAAAAAGCTATGGGAAAGTTTTTTGTTAACAGGGTTTTGAATCCTCCCCTTTTTTCTAACTTTTTTTTTTTACAAAATCCTTAATAAAATACATAATATTTAATATTTTTTTCTGTTTTTTACGTTGAGGAATTGGAAACATATGTAGCTTTTAAAAAAATTCTTGACAAAGTTGATAGCTTCTGGTATAGGTAGTTTGGTATTCGCCTAAACTCATTTGAAATTTTTTTTTTTTTCAAATGTTGACAAATTTCACTCGAGTTTTAATAGATCTGGAGTTATTTCCTAGTTCAAACTTCGTTGGTACCTTCCTCCATGTGTTTCTAGTTCGCACAGAAAATTTTAAAAAAATCCATGAGAAACTTTTTTTTTGGCAATTTTTTTTCTCTAAAAGTGATATTACGTGAAAATAACATAAACGTAAAAACGTAAATACGTAAAAAATACATTCTATACTTGACTGGTCATATCTCAGCAACCATTTGAAGTTAGGAAAAACTAATTACATATTTGGAATCAGGAGGACATTTGCTATAAGAATATTTAACAATTTAACAATTACAAAAAAAAAAAAATTTTTCTTTGAGGTTGATTTGCCGACATTTTCAAGATCGTTGACAGGTGTCACTTGAAAAGTTTTTTTCTCAGGAACCGTTCGGAATTATGAAAAACTAAATACAGATTTGGAATGAGCATATATTTTACTATAAAATTGATGAAAAAAAATAAAAATATTTCCCCCAAAAAGTTGGAGTCTCTATTGGGGGGGTCCCCCCTCTTTGAGATTTTTTAAGTGGTCATATCTCGGCAACCATTTGGAAATATGCAAAACGAATTACATATTTGGAATCAGCAGAAAATTTGCTATTAGAATGTTTCAAAACAAATTTTAAAGACTCCACACCCCAAAAAAAGTGTATGGCATACGCCCATTTAACATTTTCAAGGTCATTTTTCGTTTTTCTCAGGAACCGCTTGGAATTTTCAAAAACTGATTACAGATTTGGAATTGGCATAGATTCTACTATAAATCTGATGAAAAAAGGAAAACGTTTACTAATAATTTTACACTCCCCCAAAAAGGACGAACATGCTCTAGGGAGGTCCTCTTAAAATTACAATCAGCCAAGACATAACAGAGGAAAGAAAGACTGCTAACCATAATTTGTTGTTGAAATCAGTCTTGAAATTTCTCAGACGTTCTTTCTAGGAGTTATTAGAAAAGTTGTTCCTTTTCTACGGAGTACGAATAAGTTGTTTTACTTCGATTCCTCCTCTTCGTATAAGTTGTAGGTGATTTAGTACTTCAAAGTCGACCTATTTCCACACGGATATCTTGAAATTCAGGTCGGGTTTTTTCAATTATTCATTATGAAAGCAAAATAATATAAATTATTAGTAACTCACATAATTGAATGTTTAATAAGCAAAGTAGAAGATACGACACAGACCATTTAAGGTAAGTGAAGTTACTTGTTTTCGAGATATGGGATTGCTTGTTTTAGTCTGCTCTTGAGAATGAAAAATTTTCTTGCACTTTCTAATTTTATGCAATTTGATCATAAGATCGTTTAAATTAAGTTTAATAACTTCTTAGGACTGGAGCTACAATACTGGCGTTTTCCTAGTTGAAATTGGGTCAACCGCTAATGTATAGTTGTCAGCATATGGACGGAATGTTCATTCCTACAAGACCCCCTTCATCAATCTGCGTTAGCAATCCGTCAACGAAAGCGGACTGATAAATGAATTAGTCTGCCAGATCTTTTTTGACCGACCTGAGGAGGGCGATGCAGACTATGATCAGAAGCTGGTGTCAAATTTCGATGTTGTATAGTTGCTGTAGGTGAAGGCGGAGAAGTAGTAGAAATAGGTGGAAGAGACGGAGAGGTAGGCTGAATATGTGGAATGCAAAGCGCCTGAGCGATGGATTTGCGAAAGTCATCTGGAGGGTCAGGATTGGATTAAAAAAATGCTGGTTTCAATCTGTCAATTGAGACCACCCCCGTACGAGTAGGGCTCTGAATAAGAAAAGTTTCTCTCGACGATTTAAAACCCGAAAAAGGCTTTCGTATCGAGCCTGTAGCGGGGCACGATAGGCATCGAAGGGACGAAAACGTGAGTGAGGATTGAAAGATCCTTCGGGATGAAAGAGTGTGTGTTCTGTGTACGTGTTGGTGAAAGTTTCCACGAAGAAGAACATTCGCGGAGGCGAGAAAGATATGTGAAAGGGTCTGAAGGAGGAGGAGAATGCGAAGGGTCAAAGAACTCACCTGGAAGACGGAGGAGAGAGCCATAGACTAGTTCTGACGAAGTTGAATTGAGATCCTCTTTCATGGCAGAACGGATGCCCAGGAGGACGAAAGGCAGAGCTTCAGTCCACCGTTCCCGATAAGGATGAGCAGCAAGCGAAGCTTTAAGCTGACGGTGGAAACGCTCTAACATCCCATTTGCTGCTGGGTGGTATGAGGAGGTTCGAATTCGAGTAGTACGTAAAAGAGACATAAAGTCACGCCACAAGAAGGATTCAAACTGACGTCCCTGATCAGTCGTGATCGTCTTTTGCACACCGAAACGCGCAATCCAATTGATTAAGAAGGACTTGGCGACAGTCTCAGCTGTGATGTCTCTGATGGGGATAGCTTCTGGCCACCGCGTAAAGCTGTCGACACAGATGAGAATGTAGGAAAAGCCCTCTAAAGGAGGTAAGGGACCGACGAGGTCGACATGAAAATGCTGAAACCTCTCACCAGGAAGAAGAAACGTACCAATTGGAGCCTTTATGTGATGATGAACCTTGGTCTTCTGGCAGGAGATGCAAGCTCTCTCCCAAGTCTTTATATCTTTGTATATGCTCGGCCACACGAAGCGTGAAGCAATAAGCTTCTGCATGGTAGTAATACCTGGATGAGAAAGGTCATGTAGGGAGTGAAAGATTTGTTTCCTGAATGAAGGTGAAACCAAAGAGGGAGAAAACTAGTTGACAAATCACAAGCAAGATGCCGTTTAATTCCTGGTAGTTACAACAGTTGTAATTGGAGAGATGAAACATCAGGAGGAGAAGTGTCTTCAGTCTCCTGAGCAACCGCCATCTCTTCAATATTAACCGAGAATATCGAACAATTTGCATTGATTTCAATCCTTGAGAGAGCGTCCGCGATGTGGTTATCCACGCCATGAATATGTCTTATATCCGTAGTAAACTGTGATACATAATCCAATGACGTGCCTCGCGTGGAGAGTGAAGTTCATGACGAGATTTCATCGCAAACTATATCGGTTTATTATCTGTTAAGATATGGAAAGAGCGTCCCTCGAGAAAGTAGCGAAAATGAGAAACAGAGAGGTAGATAGCAAGAAGGTCACGACTGAAAACACTGTATCGTGTCTCAGCAGGTTGCAGTTTCTTGGAGA
>SEYY01012589.1:0-32500 GCA_009176605.1 Armadillidium nasatum
TTATATAATATATATATTTATAATATATATATATATATATATATATATATATATATATATATATATTTAATATATATTATATATAATATATATATATATTATATAATATATAATTTAATATATATATTATATATATATATATATATATATTATATATATATATATATATATATATATATAATATATATATTATATTATATATTATAATATTATAATAATATAAATATATATAATATATATATATAATATTTTTTTTTTTTTTTTTTTTTTTTTTACTCATACCGATTATATACCTAAAAATTACCAGATAATATACCAATACCGATACCGATACCGGGATCGGAACTTTACCCTCTACTACCGATATTTTCCGATACCGATATCTTCCATACCACCCAACCCTATATATATATATATATAATATATAATATATATATATATATATATATATATATATATATATATATATATATATATATATATATATATATATATATATATATATATATATATATATATATATATATATATATATATATATATATATACTGTATAACATAATATAAGATTTTTGAATGTGAAACTTGGAGATTTGATTTCCATCAATATTCATAGCGCTTCATATTTAAACATCAAATAGGACACGGATATTACAGATTCTTATAGATAGGAGGGTTCTCCTCTGTTTTATGCGTACAATGTTTATGCATGCGTTGTTCCATCTATGCATATTATCTCTATGGAAATAAGAAAGAGGGAGTTTCTTTTCTGCCTTTTTCTTATTTCACTTTTATGAGTTATTTTCCTAGTGTCTCTCTTTTCTTTCAAAAAAGAAAAATAATAGTCAAAATTTATCTCTGAAACACGTTTTTAGCTTTAATCCTTATATATATATATATATATATATATATATATATATATATATATATATATATATATATATATATATATATATATATATATATATATATATATATATATATATATATATATATAGGGGGGGGAGTCGTAACCCAGTCCGAAGCGATGAAAGTACCCCCCACTGGGCTTAACACACGGGGTGATAGGATGGGCTAGACCATTTCGTTTCACTCCGTTGCCCTTTGGTTCGTTCCTTTTCGCGTTTCATCTTCTCAGAGGGTCTCTAGTGTCCCCTTGACTCACATTGGAGTGCCTATGGTCCAACCTTCCTGCTTCTTCATATATGTCCCACAAATTTACAAACGCTTTCACTTACTTATCCTATTAAATTAATAAAAAATGGAAAAACATAAATCTGCCTCGGAGAATCCAGAAGGACGAATTCCAAATATAGCCCCTCATCGGCTCCTTCTCCCATCACCACTTGGGAGTTGGTGGCCTCCGGTGATGGGGTTGGCGCCACCAAGACCTCTATGCCGACTTGCCCTGGTGCACGGTCTTCGTTTTTCATTAATTTCTACAACTTTCGCGGTCTTTTTTCTAATCTCCACTTTGTCGAACACCACCTCTCTTCTTCTAGACCTCATCTCTTGCTCTTAACTGAAACTCAGGAGTCTGGGTGCTCTGACAGCAAATCCTACTCTGTTTTCTCCTACTGTCTCTATCCTCGATTTTCAGCCAAAGGAGGATGTTGTGCATATGTGCGCAATGGATGTCTGTTCTCGTGTCTCTAATTTGGAGTCTTCTGAATTCTCTACTTTATGGCTTAAACTTTCTTACAACTCTACAACTAAATTCATTTGTTCTGTCTACTTATCTCCTAACTCTACAGACTATCCAAAATTCTTTGACTATCTTAACTCAAAAATAGAACACATTCTTTCTTCTTCTCCTTTCTCCGAAATCATCATTTTAGGTGATTTCAATGTTCACCACCGCCAATGGCTTTCATCTAGTTCTCATGATCCAGCTGGTGAACTCGCCTTCCAATTTTCTATCCAGAACATTCTTGAACAGTTGGTTGATGCATCTCCCTACCCGTATAACCTGACTGTCTTGGTGATGAACCCAACATTCTAGACCTTTTTCTAACTTCTAATCCTTCTCCTTATACTGTTAAACTCATTCCTCCTCTGGGTTCATTCGATCATCTTGGTATATCTGGATTTTGTCCTGTCTCTTCAAGTCTTCTGCAAGAAAGGAACCCGCTTTCGGCGAGGAGACATTTCGGCATTTCGGTGCCACTAACTGGTCTGACTTGCAGGTCGTACTATTCTGATTTTCCAGGAATGATTATTGTTTCCGTGGGAGGGATCCCTCTGATTGTGCAGAACGTATTACTAATTTGGTTCTCTCTGGCCTGGAGGCGTACATTCCATATTTTTTCCCATCTACTAAACCTAACAAACCTTGGTTTAATTTTACTTGTTCTTGTGCTATACGCCCCAGGATTGTTGCCTTCAAAATTACCGTCGTCTTAAAACTTCTGAGCTTAACACTAAGAAGGCGTACGGTCCCAATGACGTTCCTCCTGTGGTTCTCAAAACTTGTGCTTCCGAGCTTGCACCCTGCCTTGGTAAACTATTTCGTATTTGTCTTTCTACTTCATCCTTCCCTTCTGGCTGGAAACTTACACCCATTCATCCTGTGCTGAGTAAGAAAGATCCCTCTCAATCATCCAATTATCGTCCGATTTCTTTGAACTCGGTTATTTCTAAAGTTTTCGAATCTATCCTTAACAGTAAGATTTGGAAACATCGCAATTCTTCCAATCTTATCTCTGATACGGCTTTCGCAAGAAACGCTCTACTGGTGATCTTCTTTCCCTTCTCTTTGACTCTTGCTCTCCGCTCTTCGGCATTTCGGTGAGTCCTTTGCTGTCGCGCCGATCACATCGAAAGCTTTTGTTAGAGTCTGGCACAAATCTTTGATTTCCAAACTTCCCTCTTTCGATATCTATTCTTCTCTCTGTGATCTTCTCTCAGATTTCCTTTCTGGTCGGTCTATAGGCAACTGTTGTAGGAGGCCACCGTTCTTCCTTTTAATCTATTAATATGGTGTTCCTCAGGGTTCTGTTCTATCCCCAAAACTTTTCCTACTTTTCATTAATAACCTTCTTTCTATTACTTCATATCCTATCGACTTCTATGTTTATTACTCCTTTCAGTTTGAAAGACGTCCCTTCCAACAGCAGTTAATAGATTCGAGAAGAGTAATTTGGAGCAACTAACCTCTGATCTTTCATGTATTTCAAATTGAGGCAGAGAAATCATGGTTGTTTTCAATGCCACAAAAACGTGGTTCTTACATTTCTTCACTCGACACAATCTTCCACACAACTATGATATCTTCTTTGAAGACACATCTCTCAAACCTTCATCTGTTCTTAAAATTCTCGGTGTATCCTTTTCTCGTGATCTTTCCTAGAAAGATCACATTACTTCTCTTTCTAAACAAGCTTCTAAGAGGTTTATTATTTTCAGACGCCTTCGTAATTTCTTCACGCCACTCCTGTTGCTTGCTCTTTAAATAGAGGTGTTGTTCGCTCCTGTATGGAGTATGCTTTACACATCTGGGGTGGTTCCACTAGTACAGCTTTCCTTGGGAAGGCCGAAGTCTAGGGCTTTTCGTCTTATCAACTCTCCCACTCTTACTAACTCTTTCCAATCTCTTTTTGCCCGTCGAATTGTTGTTTCACTCTTTCTTTACTATCGCTATTACAACGGACACTACTCTTCTGCACTCTTTCGTTGCATAACTCCTCCACTGAGAAGAGCTCGAGCGACAAGCCTTTCCACACATTCTCATTCTTTCTCTGTCCAACCCTCAGATCCCACACGTAATCGCTATGCCAATTCTTACATATACTCTACGAGTGAAGTATGGAACACTTCCTTTATCTAATTTCCCAACTTTCTTTAACTTCCACACTTTCAAGCGACGTGAGTCTGGATATTTTGGCCTATAATGATTTGGATAGTAATTTTCCAACTACGGTGGAAATTGATAGGCCTCTGGCCTATATATATATATATATATATATATAATATATATATATATATATATATATATATAATATATATAATATATATATATATATATATATATATATATATATATATATATATATATATATATATATATATATATATATATATATATATATATATATATATATATATATATATATATATATATATATATATATATATATATATATATATATATATATATATATATATATATATATATATATATATATATATATATGCAGTGATCAGAGAACTTGGTTGTTTTGAAATATTAATTTGATTTGCTGATTTCGCGGGGTATTTAGAAAATTTGCTGTCATTATTTCATTATTGTTTCCGTGAGACATCAAGAATTTTTTGGATTTTATTAAAAGTTAAATCTGTTATAGAGTTAGTTTCAGTTAGTTTGGGGACAAGCTAAGTGATCTCGGCTTGTGCGTTGCCTCGAAAAGAGGCAACAAAGCTTGAACAAATTTGTACCCCTTCTTTGTGAACTTATTAATTATCTTAAACTTTGATTATTGTGTGAGCACTTTTCCTTTCTTTGTAAATGGATTGAAGAACTCTTCGTTCTTTTAAGTCTCATTCCATTACAGTGTTATTCCTTTTAAAGAACCAGGTCTACTGTCAGAGAACGCACTTAGTTCTAAAATTATAGAATAATATGAATCCAGAATTCTATTAAAGTCTGGATCTGAAGAGAAGAAGACATAATATATGAATCTGGAACATTGGAAACTGAAAATGATCAATTTTCTTCAAGAAATTTCATCTATAGAAGAACTGGAAGAGAGGAAAGGTGTGTCTCAGTTCCTTCTCAGGAAGATTCTTGTGGAACTTCCAGCTCTTGTAGTGCCAGTGCTTGAAAAGCTAAAGACGCCGCGTCATCCTGATCGAAAACGAAAAAATAAATCTGATATGTCACAATCATCAAATTATCATCTGATTATGAATCAAGGAAAAAGAAATCTCAACCAGAGGAAAATAAGATTTTTATTCCCTGCGGCCAGGAATCGTCAAGGAACTTCCATTTATTTTAAGTGAAGGTCGGCATATTGAGGAATTTTTAAAAGAATTTGAGGATTATGCATCACAAAATTGTGTAACCGACAAAAAAAATGGTTAATTGAACTCAATAGTCTGATGAAGGGTTCAGCTCTTGCAACTTATAAAGGACTTAATACAAGAAATGTACGTTATGAAAGAGCAGTTGAGAGACTGAAGCAATGGTATGAGGAACGAGTGAAGGACAAACGTAAAGACGGATTAGCAAGCTTTTCTAGGTCGAAATTGAAGAATGGGGAATCACCATATTTTTTCGCATTGGGACTAGAATCACTGGCAGACGAAGTGAAATTGGGCAGCCGCAGTGAGGTTGAGGATATTCTGGTTCATAAACTTTTAGATGAAGTACGAAAGACATTAAGAAAGAGGATTAAAGAAAATATAAATTATAAGCAAAGGATAGGTTACGGAAAAGATCAGAATTTTTGGAATATTATAAGAGAAATGCTGGCTGACGAAGAAAGAAGTGAGGATAATTTGGATGCAAATTATGGGTAAAGAACACAACAACCCAATACCAACATACCAATTGACGTCTATTGGGGAGAGGAGATTTCTGGAAGTAGATCAGAGACCCCGAGAATGAAAAGTTATAGTGACATCGTAAAGATTCAAAATGTAATAAAACCCAATGTTTAATACTGACAATAGAAGTCAGTCTTGTGAATTCAGTAAGAAATCTAAACACATTTTCGAAACGTATAGAAGAAGGCTGGGTATGTTTGATTTGTGGGAGTAATAAGCATTTAATAAGAAATTGTCAGGATCATCGTTCCCAGGGGAATGCAGAGTACGTAGAATGCAAGAAATGTTATAAATGAGGGAAGACGGAACATATACGCCCAAACTGTCAAGAAAGAAGTGAGAGGAAATTAGCCACAATGAATACTCCCTCGTCATAGAAATCAGACATTATAGGAACAATAATGTCAATGTGGTCTGAGGAAACAGCATGGGAAAGAGAGAGAGAGAGAGAGAGAGAGAGAGAGAGAGAGAGAGAGAGAGAGAGAGAGAGAGAGAGAGAGAGAGAGAGAGAGAGAGACAGTTAGAAGTCCAGGGAGATGCCACGGCTCTGAACCCTCATGCTTTAAACTTCGCGGCTCCGAACCAACCGGGGGGAGTTCGGAGGCTTTTAAGAGACCCCTTATAGGGGAACCAACCAAAAGAACAAAGAGTACGTAGAGTTAAGTTCACAGTTGATGAAAGTGAGGACAATTATCACCTGAGTGGTACAGCTGATCTTCTGGACCTTAAGTTTTAAGTGATAAGATATTAATGGAAGGTGAAAATGAAAGTGATCTTGGATATGTTTTCCGCAACTGTGTCCCAGGTGACGAACAAATGAATGGTTCTTGTTGTTTTGGAAAAGTGTTAAGGAGCATGGATGGTAATTCTGAAATTACAAATGTGATATATAATCTTATGAATGAATCACGGGCATTGGTTGGAACAGATCCATTAATGAAGATGCAAGTTGAGATAGAAGGCTCAAAGCTTAAAGCAATAATAGACACTGGGGCTCAGTGTAAAGATATTATTTGGTGTAAAGATATTACAAAATGGATTTGGACCTAAGTTGTAGAGAATATATTGTCTTCTCAACATCACACCAGCACTACCAGTTTTGCCGCTTAAGTTTTGGTCTTGTCAATGCTACTGCCACTTTCCAGAGGGAAATTAAAAAGATTAAATTAAAGGGTTCGCAAAGAGAAAAGTAATGATTTATATTGACGATATTTTGATTATAAAAGAGAGTTTTCAAAAGCATTATGAATTAATAAATAAAGTCCTGGAAACCCTTCAAAATGCAAGGATGAAGATAAAGTCAGTGTCAGTGGCTTAGGGAAGAAGTCAAATTTCTGAGCATGTAGTGAGCAGATCTGGATTGAAAAACGCTCCAGAGTATGTTGAAAAAGTTTTGGATTTTCATTTCCCTCAAAGTTTGTCATTTACGTGAATTTCTGGGTCTAGTAAATATTCCAAAGAAAGTTCATACATCACTGTTCAATGAAAGCTGCTCCGTTATCGAAGATGACTTGGGGCAAAACGAGGGAGAAGGTAGAATGGACAAACGAAATGAAGAAGGCGTTTGAAGTACTCAAGCATAACATGGCATAAAACATCGAATTAGCATTCCCAGATTTTCCGGAATCGGCAAATAAATTAGAACTTTTGTTGACGCATAGGAAACCGGAGCAGGTGCTTGTATAACTCAAAGGCAGGAGGTGCATTCTCTGACAAATCAGGTGAAAAAAATTAAAGAGCTTACCGATTTTGATGAAAATCGGTAAACTAAGTGAGCTCGTTCAGAAAATCACAAAAATGAAATCCGTTTTTCAAAATTCCAATCAGGGGGGGAGATGCGGACCCCCCAAATTTAGAAATTTTTGGAAACCCCCTTTCGTTAAAACTTTCATAACTTTGGCCCTATTTATCATAGAAACATGGGAGTTGCATCATTGGATAGAGAATACTCAGATGGATAATATTATTTATATGCATATTTTTTACTGGATGTTACCAAAAAAAGTTATAGTAGTTCAAAAATTTTGGGGCGGTGAGAAACCCCCACAGCCACTCTCAATCTAAAAAAAAAAAAAATTTCTCTTCAAGTACCCCTAAGTATACTCTATTATGAAATACAATCAAAGTTTTGTCTATTTTCATCCTAATTAGTGAAATCATAAACTTTCTACAACTCATCTTCATGGGTGGAAATTCGTATGTACAGTCGTGAACAAAGTTCGTTCCTATTAAGCTGGAAATAAATATTTATATAAAATGGAGATTATCTCAGGCTCAGCCAATCACAGTTCAATTAAGCCCCTCTCAATGTTTTTATTTTCTTTTTATTCAAAATAGAGCTTTAATGAAATGATCTCCATTTTATATAAATATTTATTTCCAGCTTAATAGGAACGAACTTTTGTTCACGACTGTACACTGTTAGGGATTTAAAAAAGAGTTACCTTGTACTCCAGGATAAACATAAATACTACTTTTATAATATTTATTTACTCATTTTGTGAACATCTACATATATATAGATCCATTTTGAAAGAAAGTTCAAATTAATTAGGTACTATTAATTTTTTAAATTCTCCAATTATTGTGATGTAGGTTTATGACAGTATTATTACCTTGTTTTAAATAATATTTAATAACTTTTTCTTTAATTTATCATTTTAACATTACTTCAATTGCTATTAATGTTTTAATCTTCTTTCAGCAGCATTTATTTCTTTTTGTAAAAATTTATATACAATTTTTACCCCTGGGACAATTGTGGGTGTGCTTGGATGACCAAGTATATCGTCTGCTTTAACCCAACATATATCCTCCTCTTCTGGAAAAAAGAAATAACTCCGAATTTTGCTATCCTCATTAAGAAATGAAATTTTGTAGTCATTGTATTTCTTCACTGTATTCTGTTATCATTCCTAACCAGAGTGTTTCTTCATAATTGCATGCAATATATTGTCCAGTTTGTAGAATATGATCATCATGTACAGATACTTGTGATACTTTGCACGTAGTATAATTACTTGCATCTGATGTAATGTAAGCTTTTATCATATTTTCTCCAACAGGAATGATTTTATGAAAACTTTGTGTACCCTTAATTGTTTTGGCCACTGAAAATCTACCTATATTTATTCGTTGTTTGCAGAATTGTTTCCTTTGAAGTGAAGAAGAATTTAATCCCCTTGATTTCTTTGTTTGCATATTCAAATAAACTTTTGGGAGTAACTATATGATTAGTCATTGTTCTTTGAAGGCTTGCTTTATATGCGGCTCTTTTAACTACTGCTCCAATACCATCACAAGCATTTTTTCCATGACTAGTGGCAAAGAAGTTCCATTCAGCCTTTATTCCAAAATCTTTTTCATGATAGGTAATGTTGGAAAAATTTTTACAATTTTTATATTGTCCTGCACATCCATCACTGAAATAATAAATTTTGGTTATATCATTCATGGTGACCTTCAATTCGTTCATTAGTGTCTCTTGGAAACAATAAACCACAGCTGTATTGTGTGTAAGATCATCTGATATGAAGCAGTAACTTTGATGTTTTAGTTCTCTGGCATCATTCTTGTAGTATAAGACAAAAGGGTGAAGAGTTGATTGTTCATTGACCCAGTGAAAACCTTGAGTAGCATCCTGAACTACAAATGTATAATTTTCACTGAAATCTCCAATAATGATAACCTCTCCATGATTTATCTTTTCTTTTAATAATTTTAGATATGTACTTTGGGCTTTTGCTATATAGTGATGCTTTGTAAGTTTAACTATTAGATCAGAAAGTAGTTCACTGAATTCTTCAATAGAGGATATGTGACATTCCAAATTTGATCGATCAGTAGATGTCCACTTACTGTATGTTATTGAATCTCTTCCTTGAACCTCATACAGAGACAGAAGGTAGTTTAATATTTTCTCTTTTCCAGGACAGTCTCTACATTGTCCAAGCATGCACCTGAAAGAATCCGTACTACATACTGCCATTTTAATTAGATATGTTACATTTAAATCTTGTTTTCCAATAGCACCTACCATTAATGTAGGATTTTGATGATGGGTGCATACACAAACTGAATGAGTCCCACTACTTCCAGCAATTATGCACTGCTTTGGTCTGAGTTTTGCAAATGTTGAAAATCCAATTTGTGTGTAACCCCTCTCTTTGTAAGTAGTGTATATTTCTTTCAAATTACCTAATACTAACCTTTTAGGTTCAAGAATCCTATTCCCATCTGCACTTCTTATGGATATGCAATTGGCTTTACCTGGCATTACTCTAGAAATATCATCGTCCAGATAAAATTTTTTAACTTCTTCACAAACCAAAGATGTTAAACATTTTCCTTTTGAACAATGTGGAATATCGGGTAATATTCCATATGTATTCCTGTATTTTCGAGACTTATCAACAAGATACTTTGTACAGTTAAAATATGTCATAGTTTCTTGTACAGTGAGTGGACTTAAAGTTAGGATTCTTATTTTTTCCTCAATTGAAATTGCTGAATTATATTTTTCTTTGAGCCATACCATAATTTCATCAAATCTATAATAAAAAAAAAAATGTAGAGCTTTTTAATTAAAAACGTTAAATGTGTGTATATATGTAACTAAAACAAATTATTGAAAAAGTTGTATGTGTAAGTTATTGCAATTTAATTCGTTTAGTACTTGTAAGAACTTAAAATTAACTAGTCTTGTACACAAAGATAAATTTTTTTTGAATATATATATATATATATATATATATATATATATATATATATATATATATATATATATATATATATATATATATATATATATATATATATATATATATTATATAATTTATAAGCTATGATGTTATAATTTCGAGGAATCGAACCCGGGCCCCAAAAGATGGAAGTCCGTTGTGTTGACCACTACTCCACTGATGGTTCAAAAGGAAATAATCCAGAACTTCTACTGACATATCTCGCCTAGTGAAAAGTCCCTTCAATATTTCCCCGACCACAACTTGGGCGTAGCGTCAAACATGGACCAGGTTCTATCCTGAGTATAAACCGCAGTGCAAATTTTATAATTTTGATAACCACTATGATAAAAACCGTGGAATCATTATTTATAATTTTATAACTGCTAATGATGTTATAATTTCGAGGAATCGAACCCGGGTCCCAAAAGATGGAAGTCCGTTGTGTTGACCACTACTCCACTGATGGTTCAAAAGGAAATAATCCAGAACTTCTACTGACATATCTCGCCTAGTGAAAAGTCCCTTCAATATTTCCCCGACCACAACTTGGGCGTAGCGTCAACATGGACCAGGTTCTATCCTGAATATAAACCGCAGTGCAAATTTTATAATTTTGATAACCACTATGATAAACAACCGTGGAATCATTATTTATAATTTTATAACTGCTAATGATGTTATAATTTCGAGGAATCGAACCCGGGCCCAAAAGATGGAAGTCCGTTGTGTTGACCACTACTCCACTGATGGTTCAAAAGAAAATAATCCAGAACTTCTACTGACATATCTCGCCTAGTGAAAAGTCCCTTCAATATTTCCCCTCCGACAACAGCTGGACCAGGTTCTATCCTGAGTATAAATAGGTGCCTTACTTTTTAGCTTTATATGCCTCCTCACTTGAAGTCAATTCTTCATGTATTTTTTCATTCAATGCTTGTTCCAATTTTGACTTCAGTACACTTTTTGCTCTGTAATACTTGCTCTTTACAGATTTAGCTTTGCTGTGGCCAGGAACAGAATCTGAAATTTGTACAAAGTTGATATGTCTAGAACATTAATTGATAAACAATGGAGCATACAATAGCTCTCCATTTTTAAAATAAATATAAAATGTTGCATATATATATATATATATATATATATATATATATATATATATATATATATATATATATATATATATATATATATATATATATATATATATATATATATATATATATATATATATATATATATATATATATATATATATATATATATATATATATATATATGAGAGTTTGGGGATTAATTTGAAGGATTTGCCCGTAAGAGGAATAGAATTTCCAGAGAGTGTACATGGAATGAGATAAATTATAGTAGATTAATTGGTCAAAAAGTATAGACCGTGTAGTAGCGCAAAAGATGTTAAGTGCCTAAAATGAATGAGAGTTCCTGCTTGGTAACAAGCAGTATTTTTTACATTCGGATTTGTGCGCATTATGGAAAAAAGTTTCCTTTGATCTTTATAGCTGATGAAAGAATACCGAACCATTCATGGAGTTATGTACACCTGCAATGTGTATCTGAAATACACCATAATCCACTACAGAAGGAGACCTCTGATGGCAGACTTGAACAGAATCCTGTGGAAGAGATCATTCGTGAGAGAAAGTTGAGTTTCCAGATGATGGTGGAAAAGTGGAAGTTTTAGATATCTAAGCTAACATGTTCTTAAGGATACATCCCTGGAAGTGACCGCTGATACACCTATTGTGGTTATAAGGGAAATGATATATCATAGACATGGTTGAAAGTTGGAGATAATCAGACGCTCTTCTAAGCTTAATTTAAGCTAATTGTAAGCTTAATCGAAGAATTGGTTGCCAGGAAAATCGAGGACAATCATAAGCTACAGAGGCTGGCCGATTCATGTAACATTTCCCTTCTTCAATGTGATTTTAGCAAAGAAGGAAGTGGAGATCAGAATATCTGTGGGGAAAAAGGAAGTAAGTTTCCCATTTGTGGTGGTACCAGATGAATCGATCCCTTTTTTATGTTTGATAGGCATCAACTATTTGATTTCAATAGGGTCTTCATTAGATTTCAACAGAACTGAATTATGAAGTCGGAAGCATTCTGCATGGTGGTGAAAGTGCTTCATGATGGTACAGAAGAACTAAAGGAAAAAGATTGTGACGAGTATGTGAAAAATTTAAGTCGTCAAATTTTGGATAAGAACAGTTTATTTC
Source organism: Armadillidium nasatum (assembly GCA_009176605.1). Lineage (NCBI taxonomy): Eukaryota > Metazoa > Arthropoda > Malacostraca > Isopoda > Armadillidiidae > Armadillidium > Armadillidium nasatum. The sequence continues at coordinate 12,520 of SEYY01012589.1, forward strand.
TACTTAGAAATCTGATAAAATGTTTAAAAAAATAAAGAAACACTTAAGTAGCAAGTTATCTTTTTCAACGAAATTGATTCCGAAGGAGTAGAGAAGTTATTTGAAATCTCTGGTGGTTAAGGACAAGGTACTATGGTTTAGAAAGGTAGGCTCTTTTGTGGGAATTGTTCCACTTAAATTCTTCTGTATTTGGCTGTTACCTTTCATGAAGAGTTGGCTCATCTAGGAAAATATAAGTTGGCCTCAATCAGCCAAAGCTAGCGTTAGTTAAGTTAGTAGCTGGGGTATTTAGGTTTTCAATGTAGACAAAGACGCTACGAAAACAAACCTCAACCCATTCTATAAATAGGAGAAAAACGTTGAACAAAACCTCCAGGTTCGGATTCAAGACTTGCTCAACAAGCCATCCTATATATATATATATATATATATATATATATATATATATATATATATATATATATATATATATATATATATATATATATATATATATATATATATATATATATATATATATATATAATATATATATATATATTATATATTTATATATATATATATATATATATATATATATATATATATATATATATATATATATATATATATATATATATATATATATATATATATATATATATATATATATATATATATGTGTGTGTGTGTGTGTGTGTGTATTAAATGAAACATGTATGCTATCAGATAAAGAGTCAGCGTATATAAAATTACTACAAAATACTGGGTATGTGGGATTGTTTATAGAAAAATATTTTAATGATGGGGGAAAAAAACCAATGACTTTTTTGTTCACTTAAGATAATTGTGAATGCAATGCTTCATTATGCAATATGGTTGAACAATTTTATATTTGAATCGTATCAAGCTGAAGTGGTTATATGTTTATCATGAAAAGTTGATGAATAATTTACATATAATATAGTAAGTATTGATCCATTAGTAAATTCCGATTACCCATATAGGAAAATTCAGGTATTGTAAGAATGAAGCGATGCTTATTTAGCCTTAAATTTATTAAATGCACGAAGTGAAGTGAGTTATTATAAAAAATGCCTATGTTGTATGAAATAAAATTGTATCACCAGGTGAAGGGTATAAGTATTACCTTGTATTGGACTTGGTAAGTGTAGGAGAACATGTAATAATATGTTCAAAGATCATGGGTCCGAAACCTGAATGGAGAAGGAGATGATTAAAAATTTCTGAGTGAAGGTGTTGCTTACCTTGGAACTTTGAAACTGACTTTTTTGTTCTCGCTACATCACTCCTGATGACTGTATTCTTTTATGATTCACATGAGAAAATGTTCAGCGTAATGTGAGGACTTGTAAATATAAAATAATAATATATTTAATAAATTGTATATGACCTCATTCTTTGACGTAACATACATACGTAACGTAAGATACAAAGTTTTCATCCCAAGGAAAGGTCACTATAGTTCGGAGTATAACAACACTATATATTATTTATACGTATTCGGTACCGTTTTTGATCACAAGTAACGAAACCTTTTATAAATATAAATTGCATTTGCCTTCCTATTTTTAGGAATAGTGATTAGATAGGTTTAGGTGAGCTTAGGTCCTATATATAAATATATTTATATATTTATATTGTATATATTAATTTGCATTAGAAAATACTGTTGTTTTTCAATTATTTTTTTTTTTGTCTTCTCCTCTACCCTAGTTTTTAGGAGCTCCGAAGAAAAGGCTGAACCCTGAAGAAAAACAAAATAATCGTACAAATAAATAACATCTACAAGAAACGATTACAACATGATTATTATTTGACATAGAGAATAAGTTTTATATAATATATTAAATAAAAGGAGTATGAAGTCATTATATGACGCTATTTTTTTGTATTATATAAAGAAAGTAAGTTTCTTACAGAAGAAATTTATTATTAAAAGAGAAAAATAAAAAAAAAAAATTAGTAAAAGAATGCAAAGGTGAAGCCATGGAAATGTTTGCTTACGAATAATGATGTCACTTATATAAGAAAATTAACAGTTCCAAGTTTTGAAAATCAGGTTGACTTGAAAATAAAACGTTGCTTTAGTTCAGAGAAAAGGTTAATGTCATGAATATTTGACCTAGCGTAGCATTCATGTAAAATCAGATACCGAGAACACGTGAATAAAATGTGTTAAAGGTATATAATAGTTTGTAATAAAGTAAAAATGAATCATTAAGTTTTGCGTCAGTGAGATGTGATGATGTCATAGAGAGGTGACTAATCATGAAATTCGGGCAAACGTACTGTAAGGTATGTTTATTATTATCTTATATAAATTCAATGCATATACTAAAATATATGAAATGAAAACGTAATTTTATATATAATATTGTAAAGTGTGAGGAATATACAGTCATAAAATGACATCACAAGTTAAAACCAGGTTCAAAAAATTAGCGCATGCATATATAATGAGAAATGAGAATAATTTACATGTAGTTTTGCTGTTTTGTGCTTGTTTACACGTTTATGTCATAACCTTGTTCGAAATTTGTCGTTGGCTATGTATACATTTCTCTTTCCTTTGTGAAGTAAAATAAATTATAAATATGATACTGGTACATGTGATATTGTTCATAATGACGAAAATAGTTGATGATATAGGCTATGTATACATTTCTCTTTCCTTTGTGAAGTAAAATAAATTATAAATATGATACTGGTACATGTGATATTGTTCATAATGACGAAAATAGTTGATGATATAGGCCATGACACTTGCTGATGAATATGATGTCACGTGGTGATGAGATCATGACTGAAGAAAAAACAAGAAGGACGATGTTAAGAAGGTATGTGTTTTAAATTTTGACCCCTAATCGAGGAATCGAAGATGAAAATCAGGATGGGGATGAAAAACAAGTTGGTGAAAATTTAAGAAGGCAAAGAAAATCGACGTTGTAAAAAAGTAGCCATGATAGTTGATGGATGATGTTACAGGGTTTACCGTACAAGCTTGTTGGAGCTACGTATGCGTGTTTGTACGTATGTTTATAGGAAAATTATTTTTGTTCAGCCATGGTGTAATCGCACGATTCATTCACATGATTTCTCTTCTCCTTCTGCTTCGAAAGTCTATCAAGTAAAAGAAATTTATGATGTGTGAGAATGAGAAGTTAGTTATTGGAAATACCTTACGCGATCTTTGAATGAGGGGCATGAAATAATGAAATTTAAGATAGTAAGAATAAAAGCGGTTTAATTGTAATTAAAAGGTTTATAAATTCAAGAGAGGGAAGATTAAGGGAGAACTTCCATGGATGGAGGGATTATTTGATTACTGTAGCAAAGGTGTTGTTCAAAGGAAAATAGTACTTTAAATAATTTTAAAGTCATAACATTAACAGGAAACAGTGAATTTATAAAAATGGAAAGAGAAAGATGTGGAGAGAGGGAACATCATAATGTTTAAGGATTTAGTAATGTGTACGCAAAAGTTGTATGTTTGTGCATTGGAATGCCTAAAGATTTATGTGTGTGGGTGTTTTTGTACAAATGTATGTTTGTGTTTGTATGATTATGTATGGATGTGTATGTGTATATATATGCGTCTACGTATGAATTCATATGAGCATGAATATGCTAATTCATGAGACTGTTTGGGTGTAATTTTGTGAGTTTGTTTTTGTATGTGCGTGCATGGATGTGCATGAATGTTTGTGAATATGGGGATGGGTAATTTCTTGTACGATTTATATAATTCAATGTTTTAGCACATAATACAAAGATAAGTTTTAATAAATGAAAAAAATTTCTAATAATTTTTTTTTTAAATAAAGTTTAAAAAGAAAAAAAAAATTATACGAAATAAAAATTTTTATAAAATTTTTTTTTTCGGAAATTTAATTATTTCCTTTTTGCTTTTTTTTTTTTTCATTTTTATTTTTTTTTAATAAAAAAAATTTAGACAAGTTTTTAATTGAAATTTAAAGTTCCAAAGTATTTAGGTTGCTAAATAATTTATTATTAAAAAAGAGAAAATATTTTTAAAAAATTTATAGCTTGAAAGAAAAATACAAATACTTATATAAAGAAAAGATAAGAAATGTTGAGTGGACATGCTTATGTGTTTGTGTAAGTATATATTTAAATGTATTTATGCGTATTGTACATTTACGTGAATCCTAGTGTATATGTATGTATGTGTGCGTTTTCGTGTGTTTGTACGTATAATATTGTGCGAGCGTGAATATATATATGTGTGTGGGCATGTGCACATTTATAGTTTGTAATTTGCTTATATGTGAGTTAGTGTATGTATGTGATTGTGTATTTATATGTATCTGAGTATTTTTGTGTTCATGTGAGTGAATGTGCGTTTGTGCGTGCGCTTATGTATGCATATATTTTCATATTTGATCATATAAATATATGTATCGGAGTCTATATGTGTGCGTGTATATGTGTTTGTGAATGTATGTAGATGCATATATGTGTGTGTATGATATTGTGTTTGTGTCTATGTATATGAGTGTGTGCGTGTGTATATATTTGTTTTAGTGAATGTGCATATATTTGTATCTGAGTGTATATGTAAGTGTATGTCCGTATATGGTTATATGTGTATTGTGTTTAAATGTATGCATGTATTGCATTTAATAAATTAAGAAAATCTGGATAGTAAAGGAAAATAGTGAATTATTTTAGTTATACCTTTGTGAAGATAACGGCTACTAGTTTAAAATATATTAAATTATATAGAATAATAATATATACATAGTGAAATAAAACATAAAGGCAAAGAATGTAAGGTGCTTTAAAATGGAATTAATAAATCATGAGAGAAATGAAAGTATAGAAATTTGCAAGAATTTGTGAATTTTAAATTTTACTCTTTACAATAGAAACCTCTTATAACCCGATGATAAATCATGGATTTCAAAATCTGAAGTTTTGAGTTCGAATCCTGGACTTGATGGATTCGAAATTTGGTTTTAGATGATTATTTCCAATTAAATGAGTATTGGTGGGTGAGAATGTATTAAATGATGATGATGTTGGAGAATGTATTTGAAGAATTGGCCGTTTGATGGCGGGCGAAGCCACGTTGTTAAAGAAATTCAAGATGGAAAATAAGAAATTCCAAGTGGTTCAAAATTCAAAATGGCGGAGTTAATCACCACTTTATTAAATTAAAATGGAGAAGAAACAATTTGACGAAAATTCAAGATTGAGAGAAGATAATATCGTCACCGCTTAGGGGTAAGCTAATTGGTTCTGAAAGCCTCCTGATATTCAGGAAAAAAAGGTTCCATGCCTCTGGGACATTCATACAAGAAGGTTTCATATCTCTAACATTAAAAATGAAGTTAATATGACTTTCCGGGCTCAAAAGCAGGTGATGTTGCTGTCTCGCACCCCCGTGCACGTCAAGGAAGAAAACTCCAGGAAGGAACAAACTCCAGACTCCAGAAACCTCACACCGCTAAAGGAAGCTCCGCTTTCCTAAATCCATCAAGAATGAAAAAACCCATGAGGATTAATAATAAAAATTGTGTTGTGTAAGGGAGAGCTATCATCCCCTCTTGAATCTCAAAATTTTTAGGCAACGACACTAAAATAGCTTTAGGGAAGAATCGTGAACAGCGATAAATGCTCAAAATGTGAGTAGGTAAGAGGTTGGGAAAAATGGGATTCTGGGCTGCCCCACCCCACATTGGGGGAGGGGAGAAAAGTGGTAAAGTGATGAGTATACCTTTCAGAGAGGGGGGAGCGTCAATCCCTTCAAAAATACTAAAAGGTCAGAAAAGAGGTTGAGGTCAAATCCTTGAGAGAGGGGTGGGGTTGAACCCTCAAAAAAGGGTTAAGAAAGAAAATGGTTTGTAATATTGCAGATAATAACCTCACGAAAGAGCTTGTGGTCGACTAGGTTGAGCTTGATTTGCAATTGCAAGTCAAAGGCCGATATTTCAATTTTGCAACATGCAGAATGTACCCAATATATATATATATATATATATATATATATATATATATATATATATATATATATATATATATATATATATATATATATATATATATATATATATATATATATATATATATATATATATATATAATTAAAGTTTCTGTAAAATTTTAATCACTGCTTATGAGAACACGTTTATTTGTGAATTTTAATCTTTTCTTGTTATCTGGCAAAATCCTCATTCTTTACTCTCTGAATTAAATAAGTAAGCCAGTTACTTTAACCACTGAAGCCTTATGTATTTATTGGCAGCTTACGATCTAATGCGCCTTAAGTTAGAATTGATGAAGACTTCTCTGACCAGATGTTCAAAGCTAAAAGGACCAAATCAAGTGAAAACATTTTCCTGAGTATGAATTAAAAATAGACCATTCGAGTTCTTTTCTTTCTACCTATATGATTGGTGTGGAATTGACGCTTTTTTTTCTTGTTCCATCGATTTTTTTCTTGTTTATTTTGTTATAAATATATATATATATATATATATATATATATATATATATATATATATATATATATATATATATATATATATATATATATATATATATATATATATATATATTATATGTATATGTATTGTATATCCGATTCATCATCGCAGTCATTCAATTTTGCAATATCCGCATCCGCAATTATTAAATATGGATGTATAAAATTTTGAAAGTTATTAATTTGTTGTTTAATGTTTGATTAATTTTTTGGGAAAGTATGAATAAGAAAAATTTATTTTTCTTATATATATATATATATAATATATATATATATATATATATATATATATATATATATATATATATATATATATATATATATATATATATATATATATATATATATATATATATATATATATATATATATATATATATATATATATATATATATATATATATATATATATATATATATATATATATATATATATATATATATATATATATATATATATATATATATATATATATATATATATATATATATATATATATATATATATATATATATATATATATATATATATATATATATATATATATATATATATATTATTATTTTTATATATATATATATATATATATATATATATATATATATATATATATATATATATATATATATATATATATATATATATATATATATATATATATATATATATATACTGAAATGAGCCACGACTCTCATACTTATTTCAGGTTATATTAACGACGAACGTGATTGGTAAATTCAAAAAGGGGAAAGTGCAGACGAGAGAGTCAGTAAGGCCAAGAGTTAGTGCCATAAAAGAGGTGTCAAGAACACCTCTCTTCTAAACAAAACAAAGAAGACTTGAAATAAAGGTAATGAAGTGGGTTTGACGTACTTTGAATTCAGAACTTATATAATGAGTGCTCAATAAACTGTAGAATTTATGATTATTAACCTTGCGTAAATCCCGTAGTAGTGAAGATAGAATATTATTTAAAAATGACGAAATTTTGACTGTGATATACTATTAGGTTTAAGAAATAAACACAAGTGAGCAAAGTTATTCTTAACCCTATACTTCTTTATAAACCGGACAATTGCAGGGCAGTTGCATATATATAATCTTCCTTTCCTCCTCTTATTCGCTCTGATAATCCTGTTACTAACACCAACTCTTCGAACTCTGCTTCTCCTCTATTTCAACCCTGAACGACTCGGGAAATTCTCCACTTCTCAGATGCCCCTTTACTTTACCTATGATTACATTTGATAAGAAGCATGGGTTGATCTATGAACGTTTGGAAGGCAAGTGGCCCGGATGGAATTCCTCCCCGAGTTTTAAAGGAGTGTGCTTCTGAGCTGGCTCCGTCCCTCGATCAACTTTTCTCTCTATTCCTCAATACTAGTACTTCCCTCAAAGTTGGAAGCTCGCAATAGTTCAACTTATTCCGAAGAAAGGTAACCGCTCTAAAACTTCTAACTATCGCCCTATAGCTCTCACTTGTATTCTGTCTAAGATCTTTGAAATCCTTCTCAACTCTCATTTCTTAGATCATGTGGAATCCCATTGACCCATTCCCTTCTTTCTGATCTTCAGTATGGCTTTCAACGTTCGAGGTCCATTGGTGATATATTTTCCTATCTCATAGATTAATGGTCTTTTGCCCTTAGGGATCATGTAAAGAATTGTGTGATGGCGCTTGACCAGGTATGGCATGCGTCACTGCTTTCCAAGCTCTCCTCCTTCTCCTTTCTTATTTATGTCTAGCTTTCTTTCTAATCGTTCCATTTCAAGTGTTGTTGATAGGGCGAATTTTTCTTCATTTCCTCTCAATAGTGGTGCTCCTTAGGGTTCTGCCTTGTCTTCTACTCTTTTCCTACTTTTAATTAATTATCTTCTCAGCTGCTTATCTAACCCAATCCATTCATATGCCGATGACTCGACCTTCCATTCTTCTACTCATTTCAAATCTGCTCCCTCTTTTGCATCAAGAGTTGCATCTCGTCTTCTTCTTTCTGATTACATTCTTCCTGATCTAAAAACAATTCCCAGTAGGGTCGTCACAATCTTGTGAAATTCAGCTCTTTAAAAACTCAACTTCTTGAAATCTCCCTCTCAAAGACACCCCCTAACTTTTCTATTCCTTTTGATGGGTTTTCCCGTCTCTCCTGTTTACAGTATAAGCATCCTTGGCCTTCACATAAACAAAAAAAAATGTCTTGGAAACCTCACATCACAATGGTTGCTAAGGCGGCCTCAAAGAAATTGGGAGTTCTGTTTAGAATACGAATTTTTTTACTTCTTTACAGTTACTCCAATTACACAAGGGCCTTATCAGCCTTTGTATGGAGTACTGCTCCCATATTTGGGGTGGCTCATGTTTCCCCTGTCTTTTGGATAGGGTTGAGTCAAAGGATGAAAAACAAATTGTTTCAGCTTTTTCTAATTCACTTTACCCTTTATATTGGCAACGTGACGTTGACGACTTGTCTCTTTTCTGTAAGTAATCCAACGCAAATGTTCGAGGGAACTGTCCACTGGTATACATCTGCCTTTACAAAGGCCAAGCAGCACAAGGGTTGCATTGACTAAAAATAGCAACTCGAGACTTGACCGCTGTGATGCCTCCTTCTTCTCAGCCACCTTTGTTTTGAAGAATACTCTCCCATCTTCTGTTCACTGCCGAATTTAATCTCAATTACTTTTAAAGTCCTCGTCTTTGTTCACATTCAAAATTTGCGTTAGGCGGGACTTGTAGGGTTTTCCTTATTCTCTAATTAATCTAACACCGCATCTTTGAAAAGCGCTTTGCCCGTGAGCGGTGGTGATATATATATATATATATATATATATATATATATATATATATATATATATATATATATATATATATATATATATATATATATATATATATATATATATATATATATTATATATATATATTTGCCATTTGGTTCGTTCCTTTTCGCGTTTCACCTTCTCTGGGGGTCTCTAGCGTACCTCCGCCCCACTCTGGAGTGTCTATGCTCCAACTACCTCTCCACCCCTATTCTTCACACGTTCCCACATTTTACAAGCGCTTACTCTTACATTACCTTTATAAAAGAAATCAAAATGGCGAAACCTACAGCTGCCTCGGAGATGCTGCGAGGGGCGGCATCCAAAGAATGCCCCTCATCCACCCCTCACCCCATCATCACTTGGGAGTTGGCAGCCTCCGATGATGGGGATGGTGCCGCCATGACCCGGCGTCCGGCTTGCCCCGGTGCACGGTCTTCTTTTTTCATTAATTTCTGCAACATTCGCGGTCTTTTTTCTAATTTCCCCTTTGTCGATCACCATCTCTCTTCTTCTAAACCTCATCTCTTGTTTCTAACCGAAACTCAGTTGCTTGAGTGTGCTGACAGCAAACCTTATTCTGTCATCTCCTACTGTCTCTATTCTCAATTTTCAGCCAAAGGCGGTTGTTGCGCATATGTGCGCAAATGATGTTATTTGCTCTCGTGTCTCTAATTTGGAGTCTCCTGAATTTTCTATCTTATGGCTAAAGCTCTCTTGCAATTCTACTACTACTAATTTATTTGTTCTGTTTATTTATCTCCTAACTCTACTGACTATCCAAAATTCTTCGACTATTTAAACTCCAAAATAGAGCACATTCTGTCTTCTTCTCCTTTCTCCGAAATCATCGTTTTAGGTGATTTCAATGTTCACCACCGCCAATGGCTTTCATCTAGTTCTCATGATCCAGCCGGTGAACTCGCCTTCAACTTTTCTATCCAGAACAACCTTGAGCAGTTGGTGCAACTGCCATTTTACCTTCTACTAAAGCTGAACTCTTCGCTCAGACTTTTGCTTCTAACTCTACCTTAGACGATTCCGGAGCTATTCCTCCTCCTTCAACCCCCTCCAACTCATTTATGCCTAATATTGTAATTTTTTTCTAAAGATGTCATTTCTGCTCTCTATGAGCTTAACACTAAGAAGGCGTAGGTCTTGATGGTATTCCTCCTGTGGTTCTCAAAACTTGTGCTTCCGAGCTTGCACCCTGCCTTGGTAAACTATTTCGTCTTTGTCTTTCTACTTCGACCTTCCCTTCTTGCTGGAAACGTGCGCTCATTCAACCTGTGCCGAAGAAGGGGGACCCCTCTCAGCCCTCTAACTATCGTCCTATTTCTTTAACCTCCGTTCTTTCTAAAGTTTTCGAATCTATCCTTAACAGGAAGATTTGGAAACATCTCAATTCTTCTAATCTTATCTCTGATCGCCAGTATGGCTTTCGTAAGAAAAACTTCTACTGGTGATCTTCTTTCCCTTCTCTCTGACTCTTGGTCCTCCGCTCTTCGGTATTTCGGTGAATCTTTTGCTGTCGCGCTGGACATATCGAAAGCTTTCGATAGAGTCTGGCACAAAGCTTTGATTTCCAAACTTCCCTCTTTCGGAATCTATCCTTCTTTCTGTGACCTTCTCTCTGAATTTCCTTTCCGGTCGTTCTATAGCAGCTGTTGTAGACGGCCACCGTTCTTCCTATAAATCTATAATAGTGGTGTTCCTCAAGGATCTGTCCTATCTCCAACTCTTTTTCTAATTTTCATCAATGACCTTCTCTCTATTACTTCGTCTCCTATACACTCCTATGCCGATGACTCCACCCTTCATTACTCCTTTCAATTTGAAAGACGTCCCTCCCAACAACAGTTGATAGATTCAAGAAGGATGGCCTTGGAGCAACTGACCTCTGATCTTTCTCGTATTTCAAATTGGGGCAGAGAAAACATGGTCGTTTTCAATGCCTCAAAAACTCAATTCCTCCATCTTTCTACTCGACACAATCTTCCACACAACTATGATATCTTCTTCGAAAACACTCAACTCAAACCTTCATCTGTCCTCAATATTCTCTGAGTTTCCTTTTCTCGTGATCTTTCTTGGAAAGATCACATTACTTCTCTTTCTAAACAAGCTTCTAAGAGGTTGGGTGTTCTGAGGCGCCTTCGTGGTTTTTTACGCCACCCCAGTTGCTTGCTCTGTATAGGGGTGTTGTTCGCCCCTGTATGGAGTACGCCTCTCACATCTGGGGTGGTTCACACACACACAGCTATTCTAGAAAAGGTGGAGTCTAGGGCTTTTCGCCTCATCAATTCTCCTGCTCTTACTAACTCTCTCCAGTCTCTTTCTTACCCGTCGAATTGTTGCGTCACTCTCTCTATACTATCGCTATTACAACGGACATTGCTCTTCTGAACTCTCACGTCGCATACCTCCTCCATTAAGAAGGGCTCGTGCGACACGACTTTCTACACAGTCTCATCCTTTCTCTGTCCAACTCTCCGACCCCAGACTTAACCGCTATGCTCAATCTTACATGTACTCTACTGGTAAAGTCTGGAACACACTCCCTTTATCTGTTTTCCCAACTTCCTTTGACTTGCACACTTTTAAACGCCGTATGTATCGGGTCACGTCGGCCATTAGTGATCAGATTCCGGAATGTTCCCAAACTCTGGTGGAATTTGGTAGGCCTCTGGCCTTTGCCCACCAGAGGAGACACAAAATATATATATATATATATATAATATATATATATATATATATATATATATATATATATATATATATATATATATATATATATATATATATATATATATATATATATATGAACTTATAGTCTTTATATAAAGTAACGTAAGCATCTGTATCCGCGGATGTGGAACATAAAAAATCCGCATTCGCATCCTTGATGTGAAAAAAAAGACATCCGCATTCACTTTCGCATCCGCGGGTATTAAAAATTTTACATCTTATGCATTACTATATATATATATATATATATATATATATATATATATATATTATATATATAATATATATATATATATATATATATATATATATATATATATACATATATATCAACTAAGGGATTACCGTCGTCTTAAGACTCCTGAAACTCATGCAACTTATGTTTCATCCTTGAATTGTGCAAACTTATTTCTCCGTAGAAAATGCAGTTATCCGTCGGTTCTTCCTCACGCCCTTTCTGGCATTTTGCAAAGAATGTCAAGTATAAATTTGCTTTTTACTCTCTCCTTCCTTTAGTAGTCTTCCGACGGTACACCTGCCGTTTTATCTTTCTCAAATGCTAAGCTCTTCGCTCAAATTTTTGCATCTAACTCAAACTAAGACGATTCCGGAGCTGTTCCTACTCATTCAACCCCTTGCAACTCATTTATGTTTAACTATGTAATCTCTTCTAAAGACGGCATTTCTACTTTCTCTCTCTCTCTCTGAGCTTAACACTAAGGAGGCGTACGATCTTGATGGTATTCCTCCTGATGTTCTCAAAACTTGTGCTTCAGAGCTTGCGCCCTGCCTTGGTTAATTATTTCGTGTTTGTCTTTCTACTTCAACCTTTCCTTCTTGTTGGAAACGGCGCTTATTGAACCTGTGCGAAAGGAGTACCCCTCTGAACCCTCTAACTACAGTTCTATTTCTTTAACTTCCATCTTTCTAAAGCTTTCGAATCTATCCTTAACAGGAAGATTTAGAAACTCTCTATTCTTGTAATCGTATCTTTTTTTTTTTTTTTTTTTTTTTTTTACAGAATGCCACAACTCACGTGCAGAGCCCTTTTCTAAGAGGAGGCACACACATAGAGAGAAAACTAGCTTAAACACAAACACCTAACTCACAACCCTCAGGTGGGCACAGACGGAAGCCTTGAAGAGTGGAAGATTAAATACAGGAGGAAAAATTGATGATGGTAAAGAATTCCACAGAATAGAGGTGGCTGGAAAGAAGAAGGAACCACAACGGGCTAGCCTGGGGTTTCCTACATCCACACAAAATTGGTGAGAAAGAAGGAAACACCTTGTGAAACGAGGACGACGCAATGGTGGAGGAATGCGAGAATCCAATTCCCTCGAGCAACCTGACCTTGTAGTACCTATAGAAAAGAGATAGTACGCCAACGTCACGTCGCAGAGATAGAGGGTCAAGAGAGTTTGAAAGTAGGGGACAGTTTATTAATCTTTTAGCTTTTGACTCAACCCTATCCAGAAGAGAGGAGGAACCGGAGCCCTCTTCAAATGTGAGAGCAGTACTCTATACAAGTGCGAATAAAACCCTAATATATTTAGAGTAACTGTTCAGAAGAAAAAAATCTCGCAATCTTAACAGAATTCCCAGCTTCTTAGAGGCAGCTTTAGCAACCATTGTGATATGAGATTTCCAAGAAAGTTTGTTGTTTATGTTTAGACCAAGAATGTTAATGTTATTTACAGGTGAGACGGGAGAGTCAATCGAAGAGGATGGGAAAGTTAGGGGGTGTTTTTGAGAGTGAGATATGAATAAGTTGAGTTTTTAAAGAGTTGAATTTCACAAGGTTGATATGACCTCACCGGGAAATTCCATCCAGATCGGTAAGAATAGAATTGGAAAGTTAAAGACGAGAAGCAAAAGAGGGAGCAGATTTGAAATGAGTAGAAGAATGTAGAGCTGAGTCATCAGCATGAGAGTGAACAGAGTTAGAAGTGCAGTTGAGATCATTTTTGAAAACTAAGAATAGAGTTGGAAATAAAATGGAACCCTGAGTGTTCCTCAAGGATCTGTCCAATCCCAACACTTTTTTTGTTTCAAGGTAGCCTTGAAGTAAATGACCTTTGATCTATCTCGCATTTAAAATTGGGACAGAAAATATGGTCGTTTTCAGTGCATCCAAAACTCAACTCCTCCAAGTCTCTACTAGGCACAACCTTCCACACAACTATGATATCTTCTTTGAAAAACACAACTCTAACCTTCTCTCTTCTTTGTATTCCCAGTGTTACTTTTTCTCGTGATCTTTCTTGGAAAGATCACATTACTTCTCTTTCTAAACAATCTTCTAAGAGATTGGGTGTTCTGAGGGGCCTTCAGAATTTTCTCACTCTACCCCAGTTGCCTATTCTTTAAAGGGGTGTTGTTTACTTCTGTATGGGTTATACATTTCACATATGGGGTGGGTCAACACATACAGCTCTCCTTGAAAAGGTGTAGTCCAGAACTTTCCGTCTTATCAACTCTTTTGCTCTCACTAATTCTCTTCAGTCTCTTTCTGCCGTTGAATTGTTGCGTCACTCTCTCTCTATACTATCGATATTACAAAGTACATTGCTCTTTTGAGCTCTCCCGTCGCATACGTCCTCCATTGAGAAGGGCTCGGACGGCACGCTTTTCTGCACAGTCTTATCATTTCTCTGTTCAACTCTCTGAAACCAGACTTAACCGCTCTATGTTCAATCTTACATGTAATTTAAAGGTAAAATCTTTAACACACTACCTTCATCTATTTTCCCAATTTGTGATGACATTCACACTTTTAAACACAGAGTATTGGGACATGTATAATAACAACAATAATCACTCAGTACTGAACAACATTATTTACAATAATAATAATAATAATAATAATAATAATAATAATAATAATAATAATAATAATTTACATTGCTACTAATGCTTAACAGTTTCTTTACTATTACTTTAAATTTGGTCAGTAATTTATGTTAAGCTTATTTTAAGATTATATCAAACTAACTTTTTACTTACATGTTTACGCAGGACAATACACTTGAAAAACTTAAACAGTAATTTATTCCGAGTTGTACAATAACTCATCTTCCACGTTACTACTTAATTGCTACTCTAATTTTTGACCAGCAACTTAGATGATAATTAACACTTTTTTTTATATACAATCACGGAGCTCGCAGTAAGTAGGACAATATTCAAAAGATATCCGCTCTCATGATCCAAAAATACTCCGAACATTATCGGGTCTTTAGTTGTTTCTCAGCTTATAAATCTATCAACCTCCCAATAATAATATATATATATATATAATATATATATATATATATATATATATATATATATATATATTATATATATATATATATATATATTATATATATATATATAACACCCAACCTCTTAGAAGCTTGTATGGAAAGAGAAATAATGTGGTTTTTCCAAGAAAGATTACGAGAAAAACATACAACGAAGGTTTGAGTTGTGTGTTTTTGAAGAAAATATCTTAGTTGTGTGGAAGATTGTGTCGAGTGGAGAGATGGAGGAAGTGAGTTTCTTAGGCATTGAAAACTACCATGTTTTCTGTGCCCCAATTTGAGATGAGAGGTTAGTTGCTCTAAAGCAACCCTCAAGTGAAAAGAGTAATGAAGGGTGAAGTTATCAGCATAAGAGTGGATAGGAGATGAAGTAACAGAGAGAAGGTTATTGATGAAAATTAGAAAATTAGATGATAGGATAGAACCCTGAGGAACAAAACCATTAATAGATTTAAAGATGAACGGTGGTCGTCTACAACATCTGCTATAGAATGACCGGAAAGGAAATTAGAGAAGATCGTAGAAAGAAGGATAGATACCGAATGAGGGAAGTTTAGAATCAAAGCTTCCCCGAAATGCCGAAGAGCGGGGGACCAAATTTCAGAGAGAAGGGAAAAAAGATGGTAGAGCGTTTCTTACGAAAGCCATAATGACAATCAAAGATAAGGTTAGAAGAATTGAGATGATTTCCAAATCTTTCTGTTAATTAGGGATAAATTCGAAAACTTTAGAAAGAACGGATATCAAAGAAATGGGACGATAGTTGTAGGGTTAAGAATGTTCCCCTTCTTCGGCACAGGCTGAATGAGGGCACGTTTCCAACAAGTAGGTAAAATTGAAGTTGAAAGACAAAGACGAAATAGTTTACCAAGGCAGAGTGCAAGTTTGGAAGCACACGTTTTGAGAACCACAGGAGAAATACCATCAGGGCAATACGCCTTCTTAGTATTAAGTTCAGAGAGAGAAAAATTAGGTATTTAGAAGAAATTATAATTTTAGGCATAAATGAATGAATTGGAAGGGGTTGAAGGAGGAGGAATACCTTCGGAATCGTCTAAGGTTGAATAGAGGCAAAAGTTTAAACGAGGAGTTCAGTTTTAGAAGAAAGCAAAACCGCAGTTGTGACTCCGAAGATACCAGAGGAGGGAAAGAGGAAGAAGCAAAGCTAGAGTTGACATTTTTTTTGCAAAATGCCAGAAAAAGCGTGAAAAAGAACCAGAAAGATTATTGCATTTTCTACGGAAAAGAGTTTTTAGTGTTACGAAGGATTTAATTTGCACGATTCTGTGATGAAACATAAGTTGCATGGCTTTCTCGAGTTTGAAGACAATAGTAATCCCTGAAGGCAGCAGCATCCCTGCGGTGAATAGCACGAGAACAAGCAGAGTTAAACCATGGTTTGTTAGGTTTAATAGAAGGGAAAGGATATGGAATGTATGCTTCCATGCTAGAGAAAATCACCTCGGTTATGTGTTCTGCACACTCCGAAGGACCCCTCCCACGTAAGTAATAATCATTCCATGGAAAACCAAAGAAGTACGACCGCAAGTCCCACCAGACTTGAAGAGATAGAATACTATACGGAGATAAGGTGATTAAGGAAGTGATTATGAGGAATTCTATTGCCAATTTTTTCTTTAAAATGCACTGTGTTTTTTTTATGTGGGAGGAGGAGGTGGTACCTAGCAGCGGAGAAAGTGGTTTGGTGAGCCATTTGTTAAGCTCACTAAATTACTTCTCCGCTGCTGGGTACCATCTCCTCCTCCCACATAAAAAACACCTTGCATTTTAAAGAAAAAATTGGCAATAGAATTCCTCATTATCACCCCCTTATTAGTTTCGACGTAACAAGCCTATTCACTATGTCCCCATACCAAAATTTTTGGATTTTTTTACTAAAAAATTACTAAACTGAATTCCCCGTCCCATTTCCCAATTAAATTAAATTAATCGAGATCTTTATGAGGCAAAACTTTTTCACTTCAATAATAAATATTCCCTACAAATTTTCTGTACAAGCATGAGAAACAGCCTTAGTCCAGTAGTTGCAAACTTTTATATGGAATTCTATGAAACAAAACATATAATCACACTCCCTTTATATAATGATATCCATTCTTGGTTTCGTTACGTTGATGACATTATGGCCATAATTCCAAATGATTTTCCCGTACAGCAATTTTTAACGCGAATGAATAATTTAGTAGGTTCCATCAAATTCACGTATGAGACTCAAAATAATAACATTCCGTTCTTGGACCTCCTTATATGTCAAAATAATATCAGTCTTTTCTTCAAAATCTGTAGAAAATTCTCTTCTTATAATCAACTCCTGCACGCTTTTTCCGATCACCCCAATTACACATAAAAAAACATCATTTTCAATACCTTTTTCCGGTCTCCAAGACTTACCGATCTCATTTTTTTAGATAAGGAAATACTTTTATATATCATCAGTATCTCTCCCTAGGGTTTACACACTGTTTCATTTCTAAGCAGCATCATAAGGCATTATCACATTTTTACAATAACAATAATCCAGAATATCGCTCCTATCCTTCTACTAAGTTTATATTACCCTATGCAGAATCACTTTCCTCTTTCCGGTTTTCTTTGGATTCTTTATATAATATTTATCTTGTTTTTACCTTTCCCGACAAGTTGGCTTGTTCTTTTAATTTCTAATTCCACCTCTCATATGGAAAAATCGGGGGGAGTTTACAAGGTGCGCTGCGATACTTGTCAGGAGACTTACTTCGGTTCGGTGAAACCATAAAAACTTTGAATCCCGCATTCAACAACTTAAGACCGACATCAGATAACCATAGCAACGCCATATTCCTTCATATCACTCATCAACATGTAATAAATTGGAATAACACTAAATTTATTTTTTCATCCAATTCAAAAAACCTCAATCAGCTTGTGGAGTCCTTCTTTATAAAATAAACTAAAAACTTTAATCTTTCTACAGATTTTTTTTGGAATTGAACGTAGTTGGTAATTTTTTAAAATGTTTTCAAAAAATATCTTCATCTTACGCCAGCCACTCTTAGTTAGTTTATTTTTATTATATTTTGAAAACTCTACTTTTCTCGTACTTCCCGCGTGTTAAATTATCTCCACTTTCCTATTTCTTCTCATTAGTGTCTCCGACGAGGGAACAATAAGTTTAGATACGAAAAAAACAGTTTTTCTTTTTAATCTCTATCTTTGTTATGATTTTTTTTTTTATTCTTTAACTCGTTTTAGTGTTTTACTTCTTACTGTTTTAATCTAACGGCTTTAAAAATTGATAAATAATTAGAACACGAGTTGTGTGTGTTCTTTAAATTATATAT
Organism: Armadillidium nasatum; assembly: GCA_009176605.1. Classification (NCBI taxonomy): domain Eukaryota; kingdom Metazoa; phylum Arthropoda; class Malacostraca; order Isopoda; family Armadillidiidae; genus Armadillidium; species Armadillidium nasatum. The sequence continues at coordinate 31,246 of SEYY01012589.1, forward strand.
ATATATATATATATATATATATATATATATATATATATATATATATATATATATATATATATATATATATATATATATATATATATATATATATATATATATATATATATATATATATATATATATATATATAGAGGTTGTGAGGGCGAAGATTATAAAACGAAAACCCCTAGACTCCACCTTTTAAAGAATAGCTGTATGAGTGGAGCCACCCCAGATGTGTGATGCATACTCAATACAAGGTCGAACAACGCCCCTACTAAAAAAAGCAACTGGGATGGTGTGAAAAAATTTCGAAGGCGTCTCGAAGCACTCAATCTCTTAGAGGCTTATTTAGAAAGAAGTGATCTTTACAATAAAGATTACGAGAAATATAATCCAGAGCCTCACTCCCATCCTGCTACCAAACTTAATTACCCTATGCAGAATCCCTTTCCTCTTTACGCTTTTCTAAATAAGAATCTTATAGGTTTATTTAGAAAGAGAAGTAATGTGATCTTTGCAATAAAGATTACGTGAAATGGAAACACCGAAAGTATTAAAGGACAGATGAAGATTTTGCAACGTGTGTTTTCAAAGCGGATTTCACAGTTGTGTGGAAGGTTGTGTCGAGTAGAGAGATGGAGGAATTGAGTTTTTGAGGCATTGAAAGCGACTTTTCTGTCCTAGTTTAAAATATGAGAAAGATCAGGGGTTAGTTTCTCCAAGGCCAATCTCCTTGTGTCAATCAGTTGCTGTTTTGAGGTGGGTCATTATTGAAAATATTAATGAAAAGTGGAGTGAGCAATATAGGAGGATTAGATAGGTGAAGTAATAGGGAGAATGTCATTAATGAAAAAAAGAAAAAGAGTTGGATAGGAGAGATCCCTGAGGAATACCCCCATTAATAGATTTAAAGGATGAACAATGGCAGTCTAAAAGAGGTGATACAGGACGACCGAAAATGAAATGAGAGAGAAGCATAGATTTCGAAATGGGGAAGTTTGGAAATCTAAACTTTGTGCCAGACTCGACCGAAGGCTTTCTAAATGTCTAGAACGACAGCGAAAGATTCAAAAATGCCTAAGAGAAGAGAACTAGGAGTCTGAAAGAAAGGATAAAAGATCATCAGTAGAGCGTTCTTTCCGACAACCATACTGCGATCAGAGATAAGATTAGAGGAATTGAGATGTTTCCAAATTTTTCGTTTAAGAATAGTTTGAGAGACATTAAAAACTTAGGTGAAAGAAATAGGACAATAGTTAGAGGTCAGAGA
>SEYY01012589.1:42500-44402 GCA_009176605.1 Armadillidium nasatum
TATATATATATATATATATATATATATATATATATATATATATATATATATATATATTAAATACAAGTAGCGTTATGTATAAGGGCAACTTCAGCTAAAAAATTACTCACAAAAATTTTTTTTCAAAATTTTTAGGGACGAGGCTCTAAAATAAAATTTTTTTTGAGACCAAGTTCCTAAAGAGAGTCGCTCTCCGGCTCCGTCGTTCTCGGCCTAGAGTTTGAAAAAGTACATTTCTAGAGGCAAGTCCCTGTCGCTATTGCTAGAAGTGAAGACTAAAAATTGCTAAACCGTTAATATCTCCAAAACCGTAGCAGATAGCGAGAAGTGACAAGAGGGTAAAATGGTTGCCCATGATTGGTTTTACTCTATAAGGACTTTTTTCTTCGAAAATGATCTCTAATATATCGTAAAATTTACTAACGTTTTTCAGATTTTGAAAAGAAAACTTAGTCACAAAATCGAAAAGTTGATTTTTTTTCTCATTTTAGGGAGATACGCGATCAAAAATAAATTCTATTGACTTACCTCCATGAAAATTCTAATAAAATTTTTTAGCAAAAATTGAGACAAATTCTCAATTCCTTTGGAAGTCGACCCTCTTGTGGTACTTAAACGCCTGTAAAAATGAGTTCAAAAAGATAATTTCGGTCTTAGTTGAGTATGGGTTGATTCTCTCAAGAGTTTTAATAGGTGAAAGTCTGTGAAACCATTTTAAGTTTAACTTTTGAAATATTCCGATCAAAGTTTGTGTAAGTTTTTAAATTCTTATAACTTTCTTATCAATAGATAGATCGGCTTGATATTCAACACATAAGATTTGGGACCCCTGATTCCAAATCTGTAATCACGGTTCTTCTGTATATTACCATTTTTGAGTTAAAGCCCGTCATACATACCAAGGTAGTTTGTCCTACTTTCTGAGCATACAAAAGGAAAATATCAACTTTGGTGACCTGTATCTCCTCAACCGTAGCAGATAGAGGAACGATCAAAGAAGGCTTGCAAGTTCTAAAAAACACGTATAATTCAGATATTAAATATTTTTGCTCTAACTCTCGTAATTTAGAATTTGTAAGAAATCACAGAACCTGATTTCGACGAAATTTTTCGATAAATTTTTTTCAAGGGGGCATATCTCCTGAACAGAAGCTCGCAGAATCCTGAGATGCTCCTATTCTAGCTTAACATGACGAAATCCATTTGCATACGTGATTTAGCTTACATGGCACCAGTTGTATACATGAAAAGCCTGTAAAGCTAAAAAAATTATTTTAGGGTAGAGTATTCTGAATCTGGAGTCCCTATCCCTCCACGACCTTCCGTTAAAGGGGATCCCAGAAGCGCGTCGATCTTAACCTATGACACAACGTGCCGCATTATAGGCCGATTATGACATGAAATAAGCGTCCGTATGGCAGAATACAAAATTTGGGTTTCTCTGTTCTATACCACTTATTTAAACGGAACTATAGCTGTTAGAGAATCGGATAATATATAATTTGATGATCCATGGAACGTACAATATTAATTTAAAATTTCAAGGGTCTAACTATTACGGTTGTTTAAAAAGAAATTAAGGTTTCAATAAGAAGCAGTAGCGGAGATAAAACCCACTCAGATCCCACGCTGCGGAAGGGCACCAAATTTTTGAGACTCATGACATATCCTTGGGGAAGTATAAAAAAAAATCCATAGAGGTAAAACAAAGCAGTTATATATATATATATATATATATATATATATAATATATATATATATATATATATATATATATATATATATATATATATATATATATATATATATATATATATATTATTGATGGAGTGAAATATCAGTATCGGTTTCGGTAAGTATCGGTATCGAGCTTTCTGGTATCTGTATCGATTAAAAAATGAC
>SEYY01012590.1:0-16330 GCA_009176605.1 Armadillidium nasatum
CTTCAGCAAGAAAGAAAAAGGAAACTATTGCGAGGAATTTGTGGCATTCGGTGATCATCTGGTTGGACTTCTTTGATTTCCCGTGAAATGATTATTAATTTATTGGGAAAGGTCTCTCTGAGTGTGAAGAGCGGATTACTGAGGTGATTCTCTCCGGCGTAAAGGCGTATTCATAATCTTCTATACTAAACTTGGTATAACTTGCTTGTTTTCATCCTTTCACAGCAGGGTTGCCTTCAGGAATTACAACTGTCTTCAAATTCCAGAAACTCAAGCAATTTATATTTCATTCCGGAATGTGCAAAATCTATCTCGTAACATCAAAAATCTCAATTATCTTAAAAAATGAAATAATCTTTCTTTTTTTCTTCCTCACACCCTTTCTGGCATTTTGCAAAAAAAAAAAAATTTTTTTTTTTTTTTTTTATTTCTTTCTTCTTTTTCCTTCCTTTAGTATCTTCTTGTAGCACAACTACGTTTTAACTGCAAAATTTGAACTCTTCTCTCAAATTTTTTTTGCCTTTAATTCAACTTTAGACGATTCGGAGCTATTCCTCCTCCTTCAATCCAAAACTTATTTATTCCTAAAAATTATTTCTCTAAGATGTAATTTTTCACTCTGAGCTTAACACTAACAAACCATAGGTCCTAATTTCTATATATAGAATTGATTTAATAATAAAATAATAATAATAATAATAATAATAATATAATAATAATAATAATTGACTTAACATACCCTTCCATGCTGAGCATTAAACTTCTTGGTGATCATTGCAGTTTTCTGATTTTATGACATTATTTTTGAGTTGTTCTTCATCAAATTCAAATTCCATATCTGATTCTCCTGCCTCTAACTTTATAAAAAATTTTTTTTATCTAATTCTTCCTTTTTAATTTTTAAAGGATGTTTGATTCAATTGAGGAAAGCTCTGAAAAACAATCAATAGATTTCAGTAACTTTATGCAGATATAAACAAAAACCAAAATCAAGCTAAAGGCCACTAACAAACATGAAAAAGTCTTCTTTTGAGGATTATTCAGATTAGCAAGAGAGAAAAATAAATATTATTTAATATTATAATTATATAAAAAAATAAATAAATAAAACATTTTAGTTTAATTTTTTTAAATATTTCAAAACATTTTTTTATTCGTTTTTCCCTTCATAATGAAATAATTTGTGCAAAGAAAAACAAACTTTTGTTTTGGAAATCTCAAATCACAATTGTTTCGAAGGTCACATCAAAGAAGATGGCACTTGTCTTCAGGTTCTGAGATTTTTTTTCTCCCGTCTTTAGAGTTACTTTAACTGTATAAAATTATTATCAATCCTTGTATTGAGTACTCTTCTTATATCTTGGAGGGGGGGGGCTTCAGTTTCATCAACCTAAATGGGAGGGGACATAAGTCCCTCATTTTGAAACTTTTCTAACTCTCTACTGTTCTTAATGTAATATTTCTGACTTCCTTTTTTAAGTCATTCTTCATTTATTTTGCTTTTTCTCTCCATTTTATTTAATTATTTTTTTAAGCAATGATTACAGATTGCCACCGTTAATCTTTTAAATTAATAAATGATCAAATTTCTGTTCTTGCATCAATTCTTCCTAATTTCATTAATGGAGTTGAATAACCATTGCACAATTATGTTGTTGATTTCACCTAAAATTAATCCATTGATTCAAAAAATCATTCTACACGACCTATAATAAAATATTTCAGGGGGAGACCTTGGAGAAACTGATCACAGATTCGTCAGAAAAATATTTTGTTTACAATGCTCAAAAATCATTTTCTTTGTCTTCAAAATTTTACACACAACATCTTTGCAAACACAAAAACCCTCCTATATCCTCAATTATACGTGAGATTTCCATTTTTGAAAGGATCACAATGTTTCTCTCCCAAAATTAACTTTCAAGAGGTAATGCATCTCTGAAATACGTTCACAATTTCATAACACCTGAGGTCTCATTCATCCTTACGTGAAGCATGCTTACATACAACTTCTTGGAGAGGTGGAGTCTATATCTTCCTGGGCTGGGCTCTGGTCAGGGTTGCTTAAAATTTGTAAAGAGATCAAAAGCTCTGAAATTTTAGGTTAAGAAAATTAGATATAATTTTAATTGAGAGTAGAATAACATTCACTTATTAATTATTAATGCATTTTTCAGAAAAATTTTCAGATTTTGTATAATAAAGTTTTGAAAATTTACAAAAATTTTTAAAATAAATATTTTTAATTCACAATAGTGATTCAATAGGTTTAGTTAGGTAAAATGAAAACGAAAACAATTAACAACAACGATGACTCTCTTGCCTTCTGGAAGGCAAACAAGAATGATCTTCCCACACTAGAAACACTGGCAAGAGTATATTTGTGCCCACCAGAAGCTCCAGCACCAGTGAAAGAGAATTCAAAGTAGGGAAATCAATTCAAAAAGATAGAATCAAACATTTACCAAAAAATGTAGAAATGAACTGATTTTAAAAAACACATCAATCTCGCTGCCTCTGTTCCTGAACATTTCACTCCTTCAAATTCTAAAACTTATGATAGGCCAATATGTAACAAAGGAATAATGAAATTAAAATCTTAATTTTCTTACATTTTGTTTCATTTATTCCACCATTAGTAAGTATAATTTGCAATTAACCCCGGTTAATTGCAACAGTCCATAAACAGTATAGATAATATACTATACAGATTATATATATATATATATATATATATATAATATATATATATATATATATATATATATATATATATATATATATATATATATATATATATATATATAATTTGCAATTAACCCCGGTTAATTGCAACAGTCCATAAACAGTATAGATAATATACTAAGGATATACTATACAGTATATATATATATATATATATATATATATATATATATATATATATATATATATATAATATATATATATATATATCCTACCTTCCTTTTTAACCTTCTCACCCCTGACCACCCCTTGTTGAGGCGCCACACTTCGCTAATGAAGCTCCTGCCGCAGTCGGTCTCGTCCAGAGATCTTTCAAAGAGTGATGCCCCAGAAGATTTTGGGGCGACAGTTGGAGGGACAGTTAAAAGAAAGTGATCTACGGTCTCCGGGGCCCTTTTGCATCTGGTACAAGTGGAAGATGTTGCCTGGTTTAAATTGAAATTGTGTTTGTAATGTTGTAAGTTTGGATGGTGCCGCATCTCAATCTTGCTAGTGAGATTTGTAAGTGTCTTGGGAGGTTGTTGAAGTCGGGGTTTATTTCGGGAGGGGGTTCGTTAAGGATGCTATTTGGAGGTCTGTTGATCATATATGAATGTGTTAGTTGAGTGTGTATATGTTTGGTTGTTGTGGTATTGGGGGGAGGAGGGGAAGCGATTTAGGATCCGTTTGTAAAAGGTTCCGGTGGACGATGGAGGTTGTTTAAGTCTTTGATTGGTAGGTTGGAGGAGAGTTTTGTGACATGGGTGTGTGGGTAGACGGGTTTTTGCATAGAATTGGTGCCTATCATTTCGAAGGTGGTTCCTTATAGTATCTTGGTTTCGTTATGAAGGTGTTGTTGAGGGGTTGTGGGTGTGCAGCCGGTAATGGTGCGAAGGGCTTTATTTTGTGTTATTTGGAGTGTCGTTAAGTTTTTGTCGGAGAGCAGAGGGTGCCAGATGGGGGAGGCATAGTTGATGGTGGGGCGTATAAATTGTTTGTAGATTGCAATTGAGGTTTGTATGTTGTTGTTTATGTCTGTGTTGGCCACTGTTTTGAGGATGTTGAGTTTTCTGGTTGCGGCTGTGGTGGTATTTTGATGTGCTTGGAGAAATGAGGTTAGTGTCAAATGTTAGGCCGAGAATCTTTGGGATTTGTTGAAGGGTATGGGGGTGTTGTTTAGTAGGACTTGTGGGTAGGTGTTGGATAAGTGTTTGTCTGTTGTTATGAGGGTTATGGAGGATTTGTTTGGTGATGCCGTCATCCTGTTTTCTACTAGCCAAGTTTGGAGTTGTGTTATGTAGTCTTGTGTGAGTGTTGTTGCGGTGGAGAGGTCTTCGTGAGTGGTGGCAATAGTTATGTCGTCAGCGTATGGGTGATGTGGGTGGATGCTGTTTGGGGTTGTGGAAGGTCTGCTGTGTATAGGTTGAATAGGGTGGGGGAGAGTATGGCTCCTTGGGGAACTCCGTTTCTAATGTTGATGGTACGTGATTTAAGGCCGTTTTGTTGTATTTGGCGGTTCTTCCTGATAGGAAGTTGGATAGCCATTTCTTAGTATTTGTTGTGATGTTGGATTGGAGGATTTTATGGATAAGATTATGTCTCGGGACAGTATCGAAGGCTTTGTTTATGTCAATTGCTATTAATATAGTTTTGTGATGTGGCTTATGGTTTAGTCCGTTTATTATAGGTTGTATGATGTTGGTAAGTGCAGTGGTGGTGGAATGGTTGGGTTTGAACCCGTGTTGGAAGTTTTGTTGTGGAATGAATTGGAGGATAGAATTTTGGATTAGATTTAAGATGGGCTAAAACAAGGGCTTGCCAGGGAGATTTTTTGGGGGAAAGAGTTGATGAAATATGAAAAGGGTTTTATTTGCTGTTTGAAGTTTTTGATGATTTAATGGCAAGGATTGTATGCGTTTGGGGGAGCCCGCCAAGCAAGCACATAGGTTGAAGAGTCAAAAGATACGTAAGGGGGACAAGTTTACATTTATTGTGTTCCCTATAAGCTGGCGCTTGGCCCCGAACTGTTTTGCCCTACCTACTAATCTTTCTACAATATACAAGGAAAATAGGAAGTGTGATGACTTACCCCCTAATGAACGGTATTTTATTTCTAAGACTGTAATGGACGTCAAGCACAAGAGAGATAAATTGAAGAAATATCTATCTGCGAAGGATCCGTTACTACCTAATCAAACTTCAACCATTCCATTCACTATTCAGATCAAAATCACACTCAAGTCTTCAAACACAGGTAAATCAATTCAAGCCCTTTCATACATTAACTTCTTTTATTCAAGGATTATTATTATACATTTAAAGGTTTCAATTTAACATAAATAATTACTTGACATTAATATTACAATGCCAATAATAATCAAATATATGCAAAATATTACAAATTTAACAAAAGTAATGAGTTTTCAAGCGTGAATATTGTAATGGCACAATAATAATTAAAATGAACGCCAACTTAAATACAATATATTATTAAAGTTATTTTCTTTACTTTCCAGAATGCATAAGCAGGGGCCAACAAGACCTCCTCCTATCTCAAGTATTACTGGACTCCGACTGTGCACGCCAAAGACCTCCAACCGTAAGCCACAAGGACTGAGAAAGGAAAAAATAGAGGAAGTGGTTAGTAACAAGAAGAAAAGAATTACGGTACTAACTACAATATAAATGTGTGGCTTAACTGTGCTCTCTAAGTTAAATTAATTGCTATCAATATTCTTGTTCCACTCTGAGTCAATCAAAACACAACCAATTGATGAATTGGCAGTTCGTGGAAAATCTCTGCAAGCTCAATGAAAAGCAAAGAAAAATAAGCCCCAAATAAAAAACCCTAAAAAAAAACATAAATTCAATTAAGCATACATAATTATTTATACATATATAATCCATTTATTATAATGTTATATAATCATTATATCTATTTTATAAAGTTATAAAATACCTTAATGTTATAGGCAAAACATTTAAGGGTTTTCTTATGGTTCAAAAGTTTTTCCACGTCAGTTGACAGGTCACTGTTAAGAATACACTTATTAGATATTTATTAATAATTTATATTCATTATATATTATATCACAATTTATTCACTTAGTTTACTATGACTAAGGCACCTACTTTATTTTTTCATATTCTTACCAATTTTACTTCAATTGGAAGTCCTATATTTTTAATAATTTTGTTTTCACGATTTCAATTGTAACAAAGCAAAATTACAAATTTAGTTTAGGCGTATTAACATTCATATAGTTGTATAAACACTATGATAATTATAGAATGTACTTTTTAAAAAAAAACAAAACAATTATTATAAATTTCTCAATTCAATAATCTCAATCTGTAAAATAAAGAGAACTGTAGTATACCATATAAAGTTTTCATAATTTGAAAAAAAAAAATGGAAAAATGATAAAAATTTCTATAATTCTACTAGTGGAAGAGGGATGATGAGTTGCCCGGCTCATCAAGTCCTTCCACTCTCCACTTCACGCCCCCCCACCAAAGGGAAACCCCCTCCTAATTTTTCCGTTTCTTCACCACCTCCAACTCATACAGAGCAACTCTAATTATGGAATCCAAATCTTCCACTTGCTTTCTCTTTCTCACCCCGCCCCCTTGTCCTTCTATCCTCCAAGAATTCTCTTATAAGAGAATGGGCATCTGCATCTCTTTCGGGGTCTAATCGCATATCATGAGGGGTGGCATGACTACTACTATACCCATGACCACTATAAGAAGGAATGACAGCGGGGTTAGTAAAAGAATTAGGTACATGCATGATAGGAGGGACATAGGCAGTGTAGGTGTTTGGTGTTTATGAGGAATTTCGCCTTTCCTGAAGTGTAACACTATGGTTATGTGGCTCTACAAAACCGTCCCTAGAAGTTGATGGCTGAGACACATCTACGAATCTATATAAAATTTCGCTCACACGATCTGGAGTTTGCGATGTTTCATTTTGATTATTGGTAGGAGTTGTAGTTCTGAGATGTTGATATGGTTCACCCGGGGCATCTCCTAATAACGATCCTTTTTGTTGTTGCTTCCTTGGAGGCATCAGTGGTGGTACAGAGGTTGGTTCATTTGTTATCCAATAATTCAGAAAGATCTTCTTATTATCCATCAGATAATATCTTAGGAATTTTTGGTTTCCGTGCAAACCATCAGGTAAGAGATCAGAGTCTAACGAAGGATGTTCTTTTCGTAGGAAAGCTTTATGTGGAACAAAGGCTAATGGTTGTGTGCTTCTGTGTGCTAGATGTTTAGTATATAGAATTAAAAGCACCATTACCAAAAATCAACTTCTTATTTTCCCAATGGTATTTATTCCTCCATAGATATTGAAACATATGGTACATTCTAATGCTGTGATGTTGCATGGGTTCCATTCCGAGCTTGTAATTATTTTCTAAATAGTTTTGGTATTCAATTCCCCAGTTCCTTATAATTCGGTTTTGGTTAAATTTGTACATGTCTTTGACCGCTGGAACTGACAAGTACACTTCACAAGAGGAATTCACTGAGTAGACATATCTCATGATATTGTTCATAAGACCAGGGATAGGATCTGGAGAAACATGTAAAGCTGGTCGAAACACTGATATTTCTGGTTTCCCTTTCGCTCTGATATATTCTCTCTTCCACCCATAGGGTGTTAATGCCCAAATAATTATTATATGGGTGTTTGGTTTCATCCGTTTTTGAATCTGAGCTAAACACTCATCCAGGACAACTCCAGGACGATATTCTACTTGTACATTAACATTGTACATCTCACGCAAGTGTTCCTTTCCATCAAGAAACATTTTTACTTCAGAGCTACCTACGACGAGTAAATTTATCATCCGTCTAGAATTACTTGCCATGGTCTGAAAAGAAAATAGACCAGGACAGTGGATTAGTAAAAAAAACTCTTCCCAAAATCTCGGCCCCGCCATGGCTCTCAATCGGAAACCACAGCACACAAGCCGCGCCCAGCAAGACCAGAGATCAGGGTACATTATAAAATAAAAAAATAAAAATCAAGTATGAACTGTGTAAATTATGAAAATTCTTAATTTAATTGCAAAGGGGAAGCTGAAGCATCAAGGCAAAACTAATTTAATTCCATTATTATGAAAGTAAGTTAAAGCATTAAGAAAAAAAAAAATCAATTCAATTTTTATTATAGCCAAAAGCAAAAAAAAACTTATTTTTACAAGAACTTATTTTTAATCTTAAGAGCAACATTAGCTATTTAAATGAAAGTAGTATGACAGACTTTTTCATTTTAATTTTTAAGTGAATTCATTATAGCTTTACTTATAAACCTCATTTAACAACATTCTGACTGAAACTAACTGGAAAAAGTTTTTTAAGAGTGAAAATGTATGTTAACAATAATAATTTCTTTGAGTACAACGTACAGTAATCTGATTCCAATTCCAAGTGTAATATTGTGTTTTAGTGTAACAATAATTGTTTTAATTGTGTCAAATCATTCTACTGTTTTTTTCTTCTTTCTCCATTCTAATGGTGTATCCATTACATGAGAATATTCCGTTACTTTTCCCCTTGATCTTGTACCAGGTTTCCTAACAGGTGTTTCAATCATTAATTTAGGTGTAATTTCTATTATTGATTCTCCAGTTAAACTTCTCCTTCGACTAACTTTTTGTTTTAGGAATAACTCTCCTTCTACTGAATAAGATGGTGATAAGTTGTCAACATTGTCAACTGTTGCCATCTCTGTAATATTGGTAATTTTCAGCTAAGAATCTCATTAACCTACTATGGGATTGTGTGATTTCTTCTTCAAATTCATTTGAAGATTCTTCGATGATTGTGTGTAATCTTTTGCTAGGGCTCACTTTATCTTCTCCTTCACTCAAGTTTTCCTCTAGCCTTTCTTGTTCTAAGGAAATCTAAAATAGCCGATTCATCTCTAGGTGAGCTCATTCTCCTTGGCACATAATGGTCCATTAAAGAGGAATCATCCCATTCGAGATTTGGTATGTCACTGTAATCTGAGCTAGATTTTCGTCTGTAATTTGGATTTTCAAATCCAGAAAACTCGTTTTCCGATTCTGATTCTGTTATTTTACTCAATGACTGCTCTATAATGTTACTACAGCGACTTTCTTGAAATGTTGGGGAAAACACGCTTTGACAAAGATTGACATTTATTGATCTTCGATATGGTGAAGATAATTCAGGGGAATAAATTATGGGTACATACGGAATTGGTGAAATGTTTGATAAATTAACAGGGGAAACTATTGAACTTACATTTTCTATTATATCTCCAATATTATTTTCTATTCTATTCATGATTCCAGTATCAATTTGTTCTCCTGGGGTAGAGGAATTATTTGATACATTCAATGTCTGTAACTCTCTTACCATTTGTAAGATTTTTTCTGTGTTTTGTGGAGGCATGTCAGAATCTACAAATCCTTCAAATTCCTCCTCCTCCTCCTCTCTTAAAGAATTTTGATTATCGAACTCTTGCTCATCAGACAAGATTTCAGATTCAAGATCTCTTACTGAATCTTCATCCTCCGGTTCTATTTCCTCTTCATCTTCATCTTCATAAAAAGCTTTTTCTTTGTAGAGTCTATGATTTTTTAGATATGCAGGTATTTTTATCCATTTTCGCAAATGTGAATGATGTACTCTTTCTTCCCTAGCATTGGGAATATTTAATTTCTTTATCAGATACGTTATACGGTTATCATTGACTGCTGTGATAACGAATGGACCCTCCCATCGGATGAGGAATTTATTTGATACATGGTGACCTTTAAAAATCTTCTTCTTGGCCACCCTCTGTCCTATCCTAAAAGCTTTAAAATTTGCAGTGCCTGCCTCCCAATATTGCGGATATGCATGAATTGGGGCGATATGAGATTCCTTTAGCAAATAATCAGATGGTGACATCTTTAAGGCTCGATGCCATGTATGGTTATAAATAACCACTGATGAGGGTATTTCCTCATCCCAATGGTTTTCATTTTCCAACACTAAGCATTTTAGTAATTGGATCAGACTTCTATTAAATCTTTCGCATATGCCATTACTGGAAGGATGTAAAGGGGAGGTCCGAATATGTTTAATGTTAAACTGGTTTAAGACTCTTTGGAAATTGTCATTATTAAATTCAGTTCCATTATCCGTGAGCATTCTATTAGGAATCTTTGGTAAAAATGGTAATATTCTTTCTTTAAGAGCCGTGGATACGGTTAAACCTTGTTTATCAGCAATGGGTAAAACATTTGCCCATTTAGAACAGTGATCTATAAACACCATTGCATATTTATTTCCCTTTTCTGTAACGGGGAATTGTAACAAATCCATGGCCACTAGATCGAAAGGGCTTTTTGCAACTATTTTTAAGGTCGGAGGTATAATATTATTTGTGTGTGTTTTTAATCTTTGACAAGTTGGACAACATCGAACTACGTCAACTACTACTTGATTAGTTCGGGGATGCCAGAAGTATTTATAGATAAGTTCTAACAACTTATTGCGCCCTATGTGTGCACAATTCCAATGAAGTTTTAATACTATGTTTATTAACATTGGAAATGATATAACATACTGATTTGCTTGGGGGTCCTCCCGACAATGGTACAATATGTCATTTATAATTGATAATGATCTATGATGTGATTTAAATATTTTTAATTTTTCTGGCCATAAGTTATATGGAATTTTTAAAGACACTTGTTGTATTAAAGATTTAATTATATGATCCTCATTCTGATCATTCATGATGTCCAACTCACAAATGTTATGATGGGACACCTCTATATCTCCATATATAGGAATTATTTCATTAATTTTTATGAGCATCTCATTTGTTTCATTTTGTGTAACAGTGATGGGTTCCAAGTAATTATAATGAATACCCCCAAGACATTTTAACCTACAGGTATAATCGACAAAGTGGGATCCATGGACTATGGGTTTATCATCGTCGTAATAAACCTCCACTCTACTTTTATATAAGTTACAGAAGGAATCGATAACTTCTGGTATAGGTACCTGTCCCCTATGTGTCATTAACCTCAATCGTTTCCTGATATTACTGTTTTGCAACTTGTATTTACCTATGTGATTTATAAGTTCATTTACTACAGTTTCTCTTATCTCTATGTGATTGTCCATTGTTCCGTATAAAAACATTGAGAAACACTTGAAGAGTGCATCTCCACCCCCTGGAACAACAATAAGGTTAAATCCACTAGGTATATAATCACAAAATTTGGAATTTGTGTCTATTTCTATTGTTTGGAAATCATTAGGTATCGGTGACCTTGATAAAGTGTCAGCAATTATATTTCCCTTTCCTGTGATGTGTCTAATCTCAAAATTATATTCATTCAGCTCCTCCCATGTACGGGCCACCCTTCCATCCACCATACTCATGTTTTGGAGGTATATTAGGGGCTGATGATCTGTGTATATTACAAATCTAACTCCTTTTAGGAATGCTTTAAGGGACTTAACTGCCCATCGCAAGGCAGTCAGTTCCTTATCTATTGTGCTGTAGTTTTTCTGAGGTCCACTGAATGTGGTGGATATATATGCGATTGGTCTGTGTATTCCATTTTGTTTTTGTGACAAGCAAGCACCAGCACCTACATTCGAGGCATCAACATACAACTCCAATGGTGAAGCCGTTGGAGTGTAATCAGGAAAACCCAATAAGGTAGGGTTAATTAAGGCTGCTTTTAAAGCCTCGAAAGCAGTCTGGCACTCCCTTGTCCATGTAACTGTTTTCCCCCTGTCTGTGCTGAAAGTGGTTGTGCAATTTGTGAACAGTTAGGTATATGACGTCGATAAAAATTTACCATACCTAAAAACTGCCTCAATTGTTTTACTGTGGTAGGAATAGGGAATTCTAGTGCTCCTTTTAAATTTTTCTCCAAAGGTTGTATACCTTTATTAGATATTCTATGACCCAGAAATTCAACTTCGGATCTGCATAGTCTTGTTTTCTTCGGTCGGAGTTTATATCCGTTTGACCCTAAGGCCATTAGGACTTTTTCTAGCGTGTCTATATGGTCATAAAAATCATTTCCGAGAATAATAATGTCGTCTAAATAGACCATTACTTTATTCCAGGGTAGTCCAGCCAAAGCGATCATCATGCCACGTTGGAACGTGGCAGGTCCATTTTTGACCCCAAAGGGCATCTTTAAATATTCATATTGCCCAAAAGGTGTGGAGAACGCAGTTTTCTCAATACTGTCAGGGTCCATTGCGACCTGATAATAACCCTTGATGAGATCAATGGTAGTAAAGAAAGTGTTACCATACATGTTGTAAATCATGTCGATTAAATTTGGTAAGGGGAATGAATCTCCCTTCGTAACACTGTTTAATTTACGGTAATCTATGCAAAGTCTCAAAGAACCATCAGGTTTCCTTACTGGAACTACCGGGGCTGAGTACGGTGACTTACTGGGTCGTATAATGTCACTTTCTAAAAGGTCAGCACACTCCCGTTCTATCTCCTGTGCTAATGGTCCCTGAAAACGCCTTACCGGGATTCTGACAGGTTTATCAGTTTCTAGTTCAATTGTGTGTGCGATATTCTGTGCTAGTCCAACATCATTATCCCCAGTACTAAGTACATGAGGATGTTTCAGTAGGACTGAAATTAGTTTTTCATGTTGTTCAGTGGACAGTGCTAAGTTGTGTAATTCAAATTCTGTGTCTAATTTTTCAATGGTCCAGTAACTTACTGGTTCAATTTCATCCTTCATTACATTTTTCTGTAGTATTTTTGTATTTTCTGTGTTATTAGAATATCTAAGTTCATTAATGTGTCCTATCACTGTGTTCTTTCGTAAGTGTTGTTCCTTCTCAGAGGGATTAAAAACAGCAACACATACGTCATTAGATTTATTATCTATTATACCTGGGAGGATATTTAAACAAGGATGGGATATTCCTACAAATTCCAAAGATTTCATCTCCCTATAATTACCTTTCAAAGAGGGAATACTAATGGCTATAAATTGGCAAGTATAAGGTGGAATGACTGTGACTTTAGGTATTAAACAATTAAAAAATGGGATCGTTAGGCTTATGTCTTTTCCAATAACACTGAAGGTGTTATTAGATCTATGTAACAATTCTCTTTTGGTGAGATCAGGGACTAATCTATTATCTTTAAGATCAACAGCTCCTAACACAGCATTATAGGTCATAAGTTCTAATGGAACCAAATAAAATTTAATAGGTTTAGAAATAAACCCACTATCAAAAAGAACAAATGTTTCTACGTAATATTTTATAGGGATCTCTTTCTTTTGACCAAATCCCTTTAATGCCCTAACTTCACCGGATAATTTTGGTTTTAAAGGGGGGAATTGATATACAGCTCCTTCACTCAATAAACTAACCCCTGCTCCAGTGTCAATCATACATTCTACGAATCCCTCACCAGAGTTCAGAGAAATATTTACTATCAATGGATCTACATCAGCTTGACATATGTTGTTATGAATGTTTAAAGGTTTATTAAAATTCTGTGATTGATTTTTCCCATGGATTCCAATTTCATTCCAAGTATCATTTTCTTTACTAAATCCGAGTCCGAGTCCATTTATTCCCATAGATTCTGATTCCGTGATTGTATTTTGAGCCAAAAAGGTATCCGGAGTAAATAATTTCTCCACAGTGTGGCCCATCACTGCAGAGTGTTTAAGTTTCCCGCATCCTCTGAACAACTACCTTCAGGATGGGAATTCCCACACATGTGGCAATTGTCAATGTACTGATCCTTGGGTCTAGCTCCTTGAGCTGCCCAAGGGTCATTCTGTGATTTGGAATTGTGGAAGGTGCGAACGCTTTGGTTTGGTGATCTCTGTGGTAAAGGTGTTGTGTTTCGATTCCGATCCGAAATATCCTGATTTTGATTCATTGTCTCCCTCGACATCTGATTTGCTTTTTCCCGATTCTGTAACTGACAATTTATGCCCAGATGGTTTTCACCACAGAATGGACATTCATAAACTTTCTCTCCTGTTGGAGGTACATTTCCATTATTCTTATTCCAACAATCTCTGCGGATGTGGCCTTTCTGTTTACAATAACTACAAATTCCTAGCTTTTTATAGCATTCAGTATGTACATGACCTCTGAATCCACAATAACTACAAGAATTGTTAGAAAGAGAGGTTTCTTTTCTCATTTGGGCGTTCTGATTATTATCAGTCGGGTAGTTATTGGGGTTGTTCATTGTTCTATTCTTTTTGTTATTCTGTGAAGTATTTGGTGGTAATTTGTTAATCATTTTTGATTTCTGGGGTAAACCCTGTTTTAAAGTTTCACTCCATGTGGTCTGGGGAATTATCGTATCAATTTGTATTACTTCTATGTCAGCCTCTGGAGCATCAAGTTGTATGACTTGACTGCTCTTCTCCGGTTCTCTATATAAGGAAGATACCAATTCATTATCTGTTTGGAATTCTCGATCATAAGAGTCTGCTAGCATTACAAGTCTTTCCCATGGAACTTTAGTCTGTGTATTGATGTCATTTTGAATAATGTATTCTCTGAGTTTTCTCTGAACATTCAAAGGTAAACTTAACATGAAGGCTGTTCTCAGAGATTCGTGCTCTCGCATGTTTACACCAGGAAAAGCCTGACAACCTAATTGTTCTAATCTCAGAGCGAATAAATTTACATCTTCTCCAGGTTGTCTCTTTGCAGAATGATATGCTCGTAATTTGTTTTCATTTCTTTTTTTTCCTCCTGATTATACCACCTGATAAGAACTTGTTTTACCGTAAGGTAATCTGTTACCGTTTTAGTTACCACAGTGTATAATTGCAGGAATTTTCCTGATAAATAATTTTCCATAAGTCTCAACCATTGATCTTGGCTCTGTGGATATTTGTTATTACAATATTTTTCAAACTGTTCTAGAAATTTATGCAAATCATGTTCTTTTTCATAACTGAAAATCTTTGGCTCCAAGACTTTGGGTTTTTGGGAATTATTAACCAAAACTGTTAACAAAGATACTGTTTGTGTAGTAACGACAACTGTTGTTGAATACTGTCTAATTGATATTGGGGGGTTATCATACTGGGTCCCATTGGTACAAAACTATTCACATTTGGTGGTACATAAGGTTGATACCTGGTTTGTTGAGGTATTGTATATGTTGGTTGATCTATTGTCTGACACGTGGCTGGTTGGTACTGATGTGACGGATATGTTGTTTGGGGTGGTTGATATGGTTTTCCAGATCCTACATTTAAGGTAGTAGTAGGAGTTTGAGTATATAAACAAGAGGATACTGTAGAGGTTGCTACAGTTCTGATATTTGTTTCCTGAGTTATATTAGTAAAGTCATCTGGGATTTTTACTACAGAGTTTCCACTACTTTCGAAAGGCAATAATACAGTCATCTTTGGTCGTACGCTCAGTTCTGGTATATGCGTAGGGGTGGTTGTTGTATTTATACTTTCGTCTTTAGGAATAGTGATAAATACTTCATCAATTTTCTGGGTTGGGGCTGTTATCGGAGTTGTCACACGAATTTGGGTTAATTGATGGTTTAAATCCTGCATTTGTTTTCCTAAATTGCCTATTATCTCAGGTTACAGCCTTGGCTGATATTACCCCTTCTGCTCCTGTCACATCACTTACACCAGTGGCACCGGTTGTCTTCTCCATATCAAGTGGACTACTGACTTCTGCCATTGCCAAATAAGATTCCAGATCAATTTCCAAATCCGACATTTTGTTTTCTCAATAATATAAGCAAAAAGAAATTTCTTTGACTCCTGGTAAGTTAAACCAACACTTCTTATATCTATAAATAGATATAAGGGATGGCTCACTTTTCAATGTTACCTGTACAGTGTATATATGAGTGTCTCAAGAGACGCTAATATATAAAAAGAATATCAATTAAAAAATATTTCAATGTAATATTTTTCAAATTGTTAAGCTAAGTCTACGGTGTCTATGAAGAAAAAGAACAGTTTAGACCGTGAAAACTATGACAATATAATTTATACAAGACTTTCACACCATGTATACTCTCAGTTATACCTTGACCATCTATTATTTTATCCTCTATTTTCTATTTACTTCTTTGATTCTGCTATTTACCAATTTCTGTTTCTTACACAATGTCTATTTATATTATCAATTTTTTCCTATCTTAGATCAATCCCTCAGGATTTCCTTCCTAACCGACACTCAACACAGTCTCGTAAGCGTGGCTCGACGTCCCTGTTCGGGCGCCAATTTATTTTTTATGTATATGTGGGGGAGAGTGCTGCTCGCCAGCCAAGCACGTAGGTGTTGCAGGATCAAAAGATGTGTAAGGGGACAAGTTTACATTTAATATGTTCTATGAATATTTGACGCTTGGCCCCGAACTGTTTTGTCCTACCTACTAAACGTTCCACAATATACAAGAAAATAGAGAGTTTGACTTACCCCCTAATGACGGTGTTCATAGACTGTGATGGACGTCAAGCAACAAGAGAGAAAATTGATGAAGGCCGTCTATCTGCGAGGATCCTTACTATCTATCAAACTTCAACCAGTCCACACACTTTCAGATCAGGAACACAAT
>SEYY01012591.1:0-2500 GCA_009176605.1 Armadillidium nasatum
CAACAGCACAGGAAGCAGCAATGGTAAACCTTCGTCAAGAGAAGGAAGGATGATAAAGATTATTAGCAATGGAGAAAAACCTCAAGAGGTAAGTAAGCAAATCAAAACTAGAATTTGATTGTTTCTTTTTATTCATTTATTTGTTTAATTATTTATATACATCCTTATTATTTTATTTTTTTATTTGCTTATTTATTTTTTAATTATTTATATTCATTTTTTATTTATTTAATTATTTTAATTCATCCATTTCACTTTTGCTTAATTTTTTTATTTATTTTTTATTTATTTATTTATTTAATTGTTTAATTATTTATATTCATCCATTTCAATTTTGCTTAAAAATTTTTTTTTAATTTTTATTAATTTATTTATTTTTTTTTTTTTTATTTAATTATTTATTTATTTACTTATTTATTTTTTTATTTACTCATTTATGTGTTTCATTATTTGTATCCGTCCATTTCATTTTTGCTTAAATTTTTATTGATTGATTAATTTATTTATTTATTTTATTTACTCATTTATTTATTCATTTATTATTTAAATATTTTTAATTTTTTATTTTTTTTTTTTTTTTTTTTTTTTTTTTTTTTTTTTTTTTTTTTTTTTTTTTTTTTTTTTTTTTTTTTATATATATATTATATATTAATATATTATATATATATATATATATATATATATATATATATATATATATATATATATATATATATATATATATATATATATATATATATAGAAAAAGCAGAAAAGGGGAGGGTGGGGGTAAATGCAATTGGAAGTCAGGGATGTGCCCAGATCACATTTGCGCACTAATAAGTAAAACAACATCTTTCATGCAAAATTTTGGGAAGAGGGTATTTGTATCTTCGGTATTGTAGACAATATCCTATAGTATCATCACTATTTGTTTCTGCTGAAAACGTTGGAAGTCAATAAAAAGTTAAATAGTAATGGTAGAGTGATCGATCACCAATGTTTTCGTATTGCTACACTGAAAAACTGTCCTAAGGAATCGTTGGGACAAGTGGCAAAAATATCACAATAAAATTTTCTATAGAGAAAAGACATGTTTAAGCATAAAAAAGTCGCTTCATCGATTTATTTTCTAGTAAGAAAATAACTGAAATAATTTGTTGTGACATTTTTTGCAACTTGTCCCCACGATTTGTTAGAATAATTTTTTACAGTGAAGGAAAAATATTCCTAGTAAATTCCCCTCCTCTGAAAGGGCAATGTTCTTGAGGGATGAAAAAAAAACTGTTATTAGCAGTCATAAAATAATATATCTTAAATTAGCTTACGATAACTGTGCTGAAAGCTATTAGAAGCTATAATGGATTTTAAAGTTAGTTGGAAATCATTGTAATTGTTGAAAAAAAGAGTCATTATTAATATCGCTTGTTCATCATTAAAAATGTTCACAATTTTTTAAATTAATCACTTAAAATATCTTCAAACCAAGTCAAGAGGTCGAACTCCGACGTATATTAATAACATAATTTTAAAAAGAGTAAATAGGGTCGGCCCCTAATTTCATTTTTGTTTACTCATCCCTGCTTTCCCCTAACCCTATCTCTCCCTTCCCTTTCCCCCCTCTCATACTCCCCCTCCCCACTTCCTTGTTACTCGCATGACAAATCTCACTTTAATAACCTCAATATAAAATAAAAAATGTTACATTGTATTATCCTTAATTCCTTTTGTAAGGAACACCCATAACATTCCCACCCCCGTACCCCCCAGTTTGTCCTCCCCAACATGAATCAATGTTTTAAGTATTGAAAGAAAGATTTTTTCGGTTTAATTGAAGAAAAATGAGGGAAATGAGAGAGAAGAATAAGAAGAGTAAGAAGAAGGATAAGAAGAAGTGAAGAGTTCTATTCGAATCACGTTCTTTTACCTTGTAATCGGATCATAAGGTTTCAGAAATGGAGCACCACACCAAATCAAGGTCAACTACGTGTTGGCTCGTTTATCATCTGTTAATGGTAATGCACTAGTAAATATGATCCTTTTTATAATCCTACTTGAACGGCTGGTGGTAAAAAGTGAGTCATTGCTACCTCATTAAAAATCTTTTACATCGTGTTTAGAATATTTCGGTTTTTTTTTAATGGCTGACATTTGCACACGAAAGAAAAATAATTTTGCTGAATTTTGATTTTCTAATTTTTTTTTTTTTTCTTTTTTTCGCTTCCCAGAAGAGAATTTGAATTTTTAAACTTGATTTTAAATAATTACTTAATATATGGGTATCTTAATGACAGAAAACGCACACACACACATACACACACACACACACACACACACACACACACACACACACACACACACACACACACACACACAAATGATGTGAAGCCTAAAAATATTAAATTAAAATTCTTTTTAATACTTTGGAATCTGTTTTCTATTACTATTACATATTTAATTAAAAAGATTCGAACTCTGTTGTATTCAAATTCTTAACCAGACTGCGCCTTTTTATTCATTT
>SEYY01012591.1:12500-25000 GCA_009176605.1 Armadillidium nasatum
CATTCTCCTCCTCTCCCCTTCCCAATCTCCATTCTCCTCCTCTCCCCCTCTCAATCTACATTCTCCTCCTCTCCCTCTCCCAATCTACATTCTCTTTGTCTCCCCCTCCCAATCTCCATTCTACTCCTTTCCCTCTCCCAAATCTACATTCTCCTCCTCTCCCCCTCCCAATCTCCATTCACCTCCTCTCCCTCTCCCAATCTACATTCCCTTCCTTTCCCTCTCCCAATCTCCATTCTCCCCCTCCCAATCTTCCAATCTACATTCTCCCCCTCTCCCTCTCAATCTCCATTTTCCTCCTCTCCCCCTCCCAATCTCCATTCTCTCCCTTTCCCCCTCTTAATCTCCATTCTCCCCCTCCCACTCTCCATTCCCCTCCTCTCCCCCTCCCAATCTCCATTCTCCTCGTCTTCTATCATCTCTCAAAAACACTCTACAGAGAGACCTGAATAACATCCCCCATAGGAAATTACAATGATTTATTTTCCATCCTTCTTCAGGAAGGAAAAAAGGAAAAGGCAGTTAGGATACAAGTTAATTAGAACCCGAAGGAGAAATCTGGCACCGAAAGGGCCAAAGGGTGCATATGTCGTATCCTACTACAGTTTCCATATTAATTAATATTTTTAGTAGGATTCTAATATATATATATATATATATATATATATATATATATATATATATATATATATATATATATATATATATATATATATATATATATATATATATATATATATATGAGAAAGGATGTGTCCTATAATTTGAAAGGGGCAGTGTCCGTGTTAATAGCGACGGTTTAAGGAGAGGGACCAAACTATTCGAAGGTCAGAAACCAATTAGATAGTGTCAGTGAGATCGGAAGGGTTGCTTAGACGAAAAACTCTAGACTCCAAATTTAAAAGAAGAGCTGTATTAGTAGAGCCGCTCCAAATGTGTGAGGCATATTCCGGAGGTGAACACCCCTATACAGAGCAAGTAATTGGGTTAGCGCCAAGAAATTTCGATAGCGCCTCAGAACACCCAGGCTCTCAGAAGCTTATTTGGTCAATGACTCATTGCATTCCTTCCAAGAAAGATCATAAGAAAAACACCAAGAATATTAAGAACAGAGAAAGGTTTAAGCTGCTATATTTGTTTGGAAGATTATGTATATAGTGTAGAAAGATGAAAGAAAATCGTTTTCTCTACCTCAGTTAGAAGGACAGGAAAATCAAAAGTTACTCGAATTCATTATTCAGGAATCAGACTGGAGGATATTTCATAACATAACTTTCGGAATTAAATGGGTTATGAAGGGTGGAGTAATCGGTATAATACTGGTGATGAAATTACGGGAAAGGACCACCATACCTTGAGGAACGTCTTTTTTGATAGATTTAAAATATGACCTGAGGAGGTTTATATCTGCTGCTATAAAAGACTGGAAAAGACATCAGTAAGAAGGTTACAGGGAAAGAGTTAGTTACCGAAGGAGTAAAGTTTATAAATCAAAGCTTTGTTCCAGACTATATCGAAAGCTTTCGACATGTCCAAGACCATAGCAAAATATTCATCGAAAGATCAAAGAGCAGATGAACAATAATCAGAGAGAATAGAAGAAAAAATCACCAGAAAAGAGTTCCTTACTCTGCAAAAACTGTCCTAACGAATCGTTGGAACAAGTGGCAAAAAAATGTCACAACAAATTTTTTCAGTTATTTTATTATTAGAAAATAAATCGGTGAAGCGACTTTCTTATGCTTAACATGTCTTTTCTCTATTGAAAATTTTACTGTCACATTTTTACCACTTGTCCCAACGATTCGCTAGGACAATTTTGCAGTTTAATATTATGTAATGCGTACAAGTCTCTGAATTAATCAAGTCATTATATATATATATATATATATATATATATATATATATATATATATATATATATATATATATATATATATATATATATATATATATATATATATATATATATATATATATAGAACATTTGCCTCCAGCGGAACTTTCAATTTATGTTTTTAAACTCTGCTTCCATTTGTTCTTCCAATTGAGAGGTAATCACTGAGTTCATCGCTCAATTTGTTCGATTTTCTTTGTGAGTCACGAAGAGCACAACCACACACACACAGAGAGAGAGAGAGAGAGAGAGAGAGAGAGAGAGAAGACATGCAATCGCACACATCTTGACACAATCACACACACACACGCATTTTCATTCAAACAAAAGAGATTGCATATGTTTTTGCGTGTTATATATATATATATATATATATATATATATATATATATATATATATATATATATATATATATATATATATATATATATATATATATATATATATATATATGGTATTCGATCCACAACCCTTCATAAAAATATTTTTGGCAAACAGTCCTGTATATTAAATTATTACTATTATATTTGACCTTTCTGTCTTCATTTTATTTTATTTTTAAATAGGTGAAGGGAGAAGAACTGAGAATATAGAGCAGAAGTGATTCCACACCTTTATTCCACATTTTATTTCTTTATTTATTTTATAAAAAAAGATTTTAATAAAATTGTGAGAGAGAAACGGTGGAGATGAAAAGTTTAAGTCTCCCACATAACCTCTCCATTACATTCTACAAAGAAAATTCAAAAACTTTTATTTTTGATTATTTAGCTTTGCGGTTCTGCAAATCCGTATATCCTACAAAGGTTATGTTAGGATTAGTTGTTGGATTAGGTTAGGTTATGTTAGGAAAGGTGAGACAATGTTTTGAGGTGTTGTTACGATAAGCTCAGTTAGATTAGGCTAGGTTAGATAATGTTATGTTGTTATGTTAGGTAAGACTACGTTGAATCAAGTTTGGTTGTGTTAGGATAGGTTAGTATAGGTTGTTAGGTTAGGTTATTTGCGATATTTTAGCTACCAAACCGTTAAATAACTTCATTCATATTTTGAATTGCTCGTTAAGGCCATGATTTGAGATTCAGAGTTGGAATCCAGATCTCCAAATCTAGCATACCCCCCCCCCCCATATTTTCCTTAACCATATTCCTCCAGATACGGGTACCGAGGCGCGGATACGAAGAGGAACCTGTGGGTACTGGCCACAGACGAACTTTTGTATTTCGTCGCCGCCGTTGCAGTTATCTACGATCGTCGTCTAGATACTCAAAGGCATTACACTGAACACACCGAAGATATACAATGGTAATTATTATTATTAGTAGTAGTAGTAATAATAATAGTTCATGGATGTGAATTACAAAGGAGTTGTGGTTGTCATTCTGTTGATGTTAAGAAGATTATTTGGTGTATTTCGGAACAAATTCAAGATATTATTTCTGACATGCTTTATGAACGTAATATATATATATATATATATATATATATATATATATATATATATATATATATATATATATATATATATATATATATATATATATATATATATATATATATATATATATATATATATATTCAGTATGGCGCTACACCCTACCCGTGACCTTGTAGCATCAGGTCAACGTGCCACAAGAGGTCATAAAATGTCCGCCCATGTTCGGGTATGGTCAACAAGGTCATTAATCACATTACATATTTTAGGGGAGAGAGAGATGGGTATGGGCATCATGGCAGTTGCATTCTCACAGAGGGTAAATATTATTATTATTATTATTATTATTATTATTATTATTATTATTATTATTATTATTATTATTATTATTATTATTATTAAAAGTAGTAGTAGTATTTTTATTATTATTATTAAAAAAAAAAAAGTATTTTTATTATAATTATTATTAAAAATGTCAGTAGTATTTTCATTATTATTATTATAATTTCTCGCAGTTGTGCATGAAAAGAAATGGAATAAAAAAATTTCGTTTCTCCTTTATATATATATATATATATATATATATATATATATATATATATATATATATATATATATATATATATATATATATATATATATATATATATATATATATATATATATATATATATATATATATATATATATATATATATATATATATAGAATAGAGGACTATTCCTACTCGCTGTTGATGCAGATCAGGAGCATTTGCTTTCCGTTTGGACGTGGGAAAATGAAAAAGTATTCGGAAAAATTGCTGTAAGTTTTTATCATTATTATTATTATTATTATTATTATTATAATTATTATTATTATTATTATTATTATTATTATTATTATTATTATTATTATTATTAGTAGTAGTAGTAGTAGTAGTAGTGGTAATTTCATTTAAAAAACTTCAACATATAGAAATGCTTCTTTTAAATTATTCTTAAATAAGATAAGTTATATACTTAATTATAATGCATCTAAAATATTGGAATGCTTAAAGCGATATATATATATATATATATATATAATATATAATATATATATATATATATATATATATATATATATAATATATATATATATATATATATATATATATATATATATTAGTTTTGGCTCCTGGTTGAAATATTAGTTAAAGCAGTAAATACTTTCATTAGAATGCGAAATTTAAATTTATTTTCAGTTATTTTATGATTTAAAAAAGGAGGGGGGGGGGATTATTTGCCTCGCGTGCCCTAAGAGCATTCTAAAATAATATATGCCAATGAACCTTTGTCCTAAAGAGTTGTCAAGTACTACTTAAGGTCGTTTCAAAATTACTTTAATTTTTTTTTTTTTTAAATTGTAACAAAATCTTAAAAAGTAAAGAATACTCTATATTTAAACTGCAATGATGTATAGTTTCCGGGGATTACGACTTGCAGGTGGAATCATAGTGAACAGAAGGAGACGGAGTGAAGCGTAAACCCCAACCCCTTTCTCCCGGAACTCCTTCCCAACTCGTAGCCCACCCATTTCCATGCTCATCTACATAACCTATTATAAGTTTTTAAGAAAGCAGGAATATGAAATACAATGACTTGATAAAAAAAGGTGAAAATTAAAAACAAAAAAAAAGAAATTTGCTCAATGAGAGTACGAATTGCATAATAAAATCAAACTTGTCCTGAAGAGTTACCAAATACTAGCTTAGGTAATTCTGAATTTTATGGTTTAGATTTTTCAAAAAGTTTAATTAAGTCAATTTTAATAGCTTAAGAATGCCCTGATGGTAAATCACAACGATGTACAGTTGCAGGGGGGCTTATTTTATGATTTGCAGGTGAATTTGCGATGTGCCGGGGTTCTACGTTTTCCTCCGTCCCCTCTCCCCCGGAACTCCTCCTCGATGCCATAACTCCATTCACTTCTATATTCTTCATCGCTATTTTCTCCGTATTTTTAAGAGAGCAGGAGCCTGAAATACAATAGGGCCATATATATATATATATATATATATATATATATATATATATATATATATATATATATATATATATATATATATATATATATATATATATATATATATACAAGGATGGCTGCTATTTTATTCTTACCTTTTAATAGGTAGCACAAGAGAACCAACAGGTATTTAATCAATGCACTAAATTTTAAATTTAAAAACACTTTATTTATAATTCATTCGGCACTTTACTTGTAGAAGTCTATTACACGCGTCTAGTGAAGCCTGAATCTGAACCAGATGCACAAAATCAACGTGATCACTTTATACATATCTGTATTTATATTATTTCACTTATCACTGGCTCCTGTACGACAGAATTGTGCGATGTAGAAGAAGGAATTTAAGGCACCGTAGCATCGTACGTTTGGTAGATAGATATGAACATCCAGATTTCTTTTGAAAATATATATATATTTTTTTATTTTTTTATCATACAGTAGATAGATTTGATCATCCAGTTTTTATTTTGAAAATATTTATTTTTTTATTTTTCACCATCTTAGAACTGTTGAACTGTACGATATTGATAAAGGAATTTAAGGCACCGTAACATCGTATGTTGGCAGATTTCAATTTCCAGATTTCTTTTGAAAATATTTTTTTATTTTTATTTTTCATCATTTTACAACTACTGAACTGTACGATGTTGATGAAGCAATTTAAGGCATCGTAACATCGTTCCTTTGGCAGACTTGAACATTCAGATTTCTTTTGAAAATATTTATTTTGTAATTTTCACCTTTCAGAACTGCTGAACTGTACGATGATGATGAAAGAGTTTAGGGTATTGTAATATCGTACGTTTAGCAGATTTGAACATCCAAATTTTTTTTTTTTTTTAAATTCATTTTTTTCATATATATATATATATATATATATATATATATATATATATATATATATATATATATATATATATATATATATATATATATATATATATATATATATATATATATATATATATATATATATATATATATATATATATATATATATATATATATATATATATATATATATATATATATATATATATATATATATATATATATATATATATATATATATATATATAGAGAGAGAGAGAGAGAGAGAGAGAGAGAGAGAGAGAGAGAGAATGTGGTTTTATATAATTTTTTGAAATAAGAATTATGAAAAACGAATTAGAATAAGGTGACCATATTTTTCTGACGAAAAATCGGGACACTTCAAAACATTGCCCCCCCCCCCCTCCTCCAAATACCCT
Organism: Armadillidium nasatum; assembly: GCA_009176605.1. Classification (NCBI taxonomy): domain Eukaryota; kingdom Metazoa; phylum Arthropoda; class Malacostraca; order Isopoda; family Armadillidiidae; genus Armadillidium; species Armadillidium nasatum. The sequence continues at coordinate 19,133 of SEYY01012591.1, forward strand.
GCTCGGAAGGGTTTTCAGAGATGTATAAAGAAGTGTAATTTTTAATATAAAGAAGAAATACGATTGTTGTTTTCAAAAACAAGTCATATGGTTTATTAGTTAAGGACATTCTACAAAAAAAAAAAAAAAAAAAAAAAAAAAAAAAAAAAAATTACATTTTTGCTATTTAATTTAAATAAAAGTTGGATAAAATACTATTATCCGTCCCGATTTACCCTCTAAAAAAATCGGGACACGGCTTAAAAAATCGGGAGGGACGGTCACCTTAAATTAGGATCATTTAGTTTTTTTTCAGACTTTTGTTTTATTTTCATAATAAATTTTTGACGCTTCACAATAATATACTTTAACATTCAAATGAACGGAATAATATTAATTGATATAATAATAAAATATAATAATAATATAATAATAATAATAATAATATAATAATAATAATAATAATAATAATAATAATAATTTTTTTTTTTTTTTTTTTTTTTTTTTTTTATATATATATATATATACTCACAACTTTTCCCACAAACGTGGGGTGTTGACTACCACAAGTCACAACTCAACATCATTCATCCCCTCACCAATCTTTTCCATTCATTCCTGTCCTCCGTCAACCGCAAACCCTCCTCCCATCCCAACCCCCTATCCCTCAATAACTCCTTGACCCACTTACCCAACCTCCCCTAGGTCTTCCCCTACTTCTTACACCTTCAACTTCCGATATAAACACCTTTTTAGCTATTCTCTCATCATTCATCCTACAAACATGCCCAAACCACCTCAACATGTTCTGCTCAGCTCTCTCAACCATACCCCTTCCCCAAGAAATTGCTCCTTTATTCTCGCATTCCTAACTCTATCCCTTCTACTTACACCAATACCGCTCTCAGACCTTTCATTTCGAAAACCTCTACCTTTTTTTCCTTTTTCTCGCATTTAACTGCCACACCTCGCTCCCATACATAACAACCGGAACACAACATCCCTCAAACATTTTCTTCTTCACTTCTCTTGTCAACCTTCCTCTCTTCCAGATATCCCTCAAACCTCCCAACACCTTCTCCCCTTCCCTTATTCTATACCTAACTTCATCTCCCTCACAAACATCACCCCCCTCAAAATTCACACCCAGATATTTAAAAGAATTAACCCATTCCAATCTTTCCCTCCCCACCTTAATTATCAATTCATCTCCCCCAACCCCTATCTACACTCTCCCCATTTTTCATCCATAACACTTTACTCTTTCCTGCATTCACTCGTAAGCCTAACTCAACACAACATTTTACAAACTCATCCACCAAAACTTTCAAACCCCCTTGTGACTCAGACAAAAGTACAACATCATCCGCATATAATAACACATTCACATTCCATATATCTTGTTGATCCCTCATTCACCCCTTTACTAATAATAATAATAATAATAATAATAATAATAATAATAATAATAATAATAATAATAATAATAATAATAATAATAATAATAATAATAATAATAATAAAAATAATAATATAGACAAAGGCAATGTCAAAGAGGTGTGAAGTTCAAAAAATACATAAACAAAACTCATAATAATTAACCTAAATTTGCAGTAATTTGAAAATATCTTTAAAAGCTTACTTTATTTATAGATAATTTTAAAAGAATATTACTAAAGTATACCGTGATATTACTTATCATTAAGTCTTCGTCAATGAAGGTTAATTACATACAAATATTGTCGTCCATACAGAAATACGTATTTTGTATATTGCAGTAATTTGAAGGTTAAATACAGACAAATAGGTTCTTCGATACAGAAATACGTAATTTGTGTATACTGAAACATTTTCATTTATTATTTGGTTTCAAATTATCATTTTTTATCTAAACCATTAACTTAAATATTGATATTAAATCGTAGAGTAATGATTCGTGCATTTAATCGCCATTATTGTTCGCAAGGGGTCACCAATTAGTGATTCATTGTCATTTTTTTATGTGGCGTATTGAGCAGCACTTTTGATAGTGTATATTCTATATAAAATACAATTTCATTTTTCATAAAAAAAAAATTTTTACTTAAAATCTACATTAAGTATTAATTAATATTATTAATATTAACTTTAATAATTAATATTAATATTAAAATTAATATTATATTTTAGTATGTTTAGAATACACGTTATTTTCAAAAAAAAATTATTTTTCTTTTTCTTTTTTTTTTTACGTATCTCAACTCACAAAAAAACTTTTGTACATGGTGTGCGAGAGTACTCTAAAACCTTTTATGCGTTTTAACGCATACCATATGCGTTATATCCTTATAAAGGGCTACCATTATAAGTTTATTTCCATTTAACCGCGTTATACTGGTATGTGTTTAAAATGGAAAAACGCTGTAGCGTATCTGACAATGTATGTGCTATTATGCGTTCATAATACATTAAAAATAACAAACAAAATAAAAGTTTTGAAACGCATGAAGTTTTTTAGAGTACAGATACAAAGACTTCATATTCCCGAACTAATCTGTCATACATACGATTGAAAGTTTATCCTAGAGATATTTTTCGATAAACTCTAAGGAAATCTCAATTCAAATTTCATTTAACAAACCATTTAAAGTATTCGCAGATCAAAATTAACTGTACATAACACAAGAATACTTCGTATTTTGCCTCTGCGTTGATTTCGCCCCATCGATGCAAATATAGTACAGATATTGTACCCTACCCAGTAGTAGAGATAGTAGAGATTCTTACGTCATCTAAATCTAAAGATGAACAAGGAATAATAGTAAAATAATAATAATAATTAAAAAACGAAAACAGAAAAAGGAATATAGCAAAAACGTAGTTTAAAAAAATACGCCCTTGCACGCACGCACGCACGCCCTACACGCACACACACAAATAATCTAGTGTTGATTTGAACAAAGGTAATGAATTAGAACAGCGTTTCTCAGCCTTTTCAGACTCGAACCCCCCTCCCCCCCCCAAAAAAAGCCAAAACATAAAATTAATGACCTCACAACTCTTCAGTTACCTGCTTTGGCTGACAGGTATCAAATTCAAAAGTACAGTTTGGGATATTTATCATACTGGTGATTAATAAATGTTACGTCTGGCAGATGTCAAATCCAAAAATGTAAATCGAGATATTTTTCGTATACAGTGTAATAAAATTAAAATAGTCTGCAATTATTATGAAAAGAAAATAGTTTCACTTCGTGTTTTAATTAATATTCTTTCAAAAAAATTTTTTTTTTTGAAAGTTCGAATTTCATGTTGTATGACCTTTATTTACATTTTAATATAAGCAAAGATTTACTTTTTGTGACCCACTGTCAACCTTCAAGTTTGAAAAACGTGAAATTACAGACTTTGCTACATTTCTATTCAATTAGATTTCTTTATAGAGAAAGTTCTAGCTTTTCTGAGAAAGTTCTAGATTTATAGGGAAAGTTCTAGTATAGAGAAAGCTCTAGCTTTATAGAGAAAGTTCTAGCTTTATAGGGAAAGTTCTAGAGAGAGTACTAACTTTATAATGAAAGTTCTAGCTTTATAGAGAAAGTTCTGAAGAAAGTTCTAGCTTTATAGGAAAAGTTCTAGCTTTACAGGGAAATTTCTAGCGGAGCAAGCTGAAAATAACGCTGCATGTTGCATACGTAGAAGCTATGGGTTCTGTTCCAGAGCTCTGGCGAATATAATAAATTTTCCCTAACTTTAATGAACATATTTTTTTTATTTAGTGATTTTTTTTTATTTAGTGTTTTTTTTTTATTTTGGGATTTTTTTTATTTAGTGATTTTTTTTTAAGTTAGTGATTTTTTTTATTTAGTGATTTTTTTTCATAGCAATTAAAATCGCAATACAAACAATCCTCGTCGTAATAATAATAATAATAAAAATTAATTTAGAGAATGAAGTAACATTGATATACGTAGAATTCGCATTTTTTGATTTTAAATTACCCGGTAAGAAAAACAAAACTATAATAATTTTTAATTATAACACTTTGTTAAGCTCTGAAACAATATATATATATATATATATATATATATATATATATATATATATATATATATATATATATATATATATATATATATATATATATATATATATATATATATATATATATATATATATATATATATATATATATATATATATATATATATATATATATATATATATATATATATATATATATATATATATATATATATATATATATATATATATATATATATATATATATATATATATATATATATATATATATATATATATACCCATAACAACTTTTCCCCACTAAAGTGCAAATGATTAAAAAAAAAGCATTTTTTTCACACGCAATTAACAAATCAATTTTAGAAGCACTTTCGTAAAGGGAAAAATGTTTCTCTAATTTTTATTTCCGCTAATTAAAAATATCAAACTCGAAAAAGTCGACCTTGAGCATTATAATTATGCCTTTAACACACTTTCCGTGTAGAATTGTGTGTACTTCGACACTATTAATATCTACTTGCAACTTCAAATGCTTTCCTCTTTTCTGTTAAAAAAAAAAAAAAAAATTTAATTTAATTTGGAAAGGTATTATTAAAACAACAACACCAGAAAAAAAAATCCAAAAAAATGTGTTAAAAAAAAAAAAAAAAAAAAATTAAATGTTTCTGGTTTGTACGTTGTGATATTCATCTATTATTTCTTTCCATTGTTATTTCAGACCCAAAAATATTAAAAACAATATTTTAATATCTTTTTATTTTTCAGACTCACCACGACTTCATTTACGGCGCTTCTTTTCATCCGATGGACAACAATCTTATCATTATCTATGGAAAAAAACTTCTCTCACTTTGGGTCAGGAGAAAAGACGGAATATTCACCAAAACTCTTCTTCTTGGAGTAAGATAAAGAGAGAATTAATACTAGAGAGAGAGAGAGAGAGAGAGAGAGAGAGAGAGAGAGAGAGAGAGAGAGAGAGAGAGAGAGAGAGAGAGAGAGAGAGAGAGAGAATATTTTTAAATAAATAGATTTTTACCTTTTTTTAATACTATGAAATACAAGAAAAAAATTTAAAATTAATACAAATATTATGTTTTAATAAATTTATTATTATTTCCTTTTCAGGAAGATTCCCATCGAATCATCACAAGTCTTGAATTCGCTCCTACGGGAGATCTCATCACTGGTGACAGCGAAGGTGAAATAACTGTTTGGACTATAAACATAGATGGACAATACCACATCAAAATGGAATACAAGGTTAAACCATGTGGTTAAAGGAATAACTAATAATTAATTATTATTATAATTATTAATTATTATTATTATTATTATTATTATTATTATTATTATTATTATTATTATTATTATTATTATTATTATTATTATTATTATTATTATATTATTATTATATATTATTATATATTATTATTATTATTATTATTATTATTATTATTATTATTATTATTATATATTATTATTATTATTATTATTATTATTATTATTATTATTATTATTATTTTTATTATTATTATTATTATTATTATTATTATTATTATTATTAATATTATTATTATTATTATTACTTATAATGAAAAAAAATAATAATAATAGTAGTAATAAATCTAATATGAATGTAGTGGCCAGATATTTCTTTCAATTAACTGATTAATTTTAACAATTATTTTACAATAATAAGTTCCATTAGAGTTTAGAACAGATGTTCCCAACCTTTTTTTTGTTTCTTAACTTTACTTATATGAACCCCATGTAGAGCCCCCTGTGGATACCCTGAGTCCTAACTTTACGTATGTGAACCCCATATATTCATATAGCTAAGTCTTGGCACCTATTATAAACCCCAGAAAT
>SEYY01012591.1:30000-50000 GCA_009176605.1 Armadillidium nasatum
TCTTGCCTACTGTAAGCTCTCCATTCCTGATATTATTATATCATTATTATTATTATTTTTATTATTATTATTATAAATTTTGAGAGAGAGAGAAATACAATATGCATAATTTTAGATCGTGCTTGGTCACAGCAAGCAACTTATTATTCCTGATATGATTTTTACACTTAAACTAAAAATAGTAGATAAATTCTGTAATACCTTTACTGAATTTCAGGGAACTTAAGAAACCTTACATTCATCAAAAATCACGTTGAAGTCCGGGATGAAATCTGGCTGACTCAGACTTGTCCCTTGTCTTACATGGTACACGGTAAGAACAATAATTCTCTTCCTTTTTACCTTACTCAGTGGTGGTAAAGAAAGGGAAGCAAAATTTAAGACAATACATAATAGTGAATACTGAATAAATTAATGTTAATAAATAAAATAAATAAACAATAATAAATTAATGGAATTAAAACTGCAGATTTGGATTGATTTACTAACATAAGAACATGTTAGGCTTTTATTTACTTGTTAATATGGTTACTCTTTTATGTTTTAAGAATATTTACTTAGCTCGTCAATAATACAGCAATACTTTTTAATAGAGGTTAACACAGTTTGGGTTTTATATATCTGTATGTACTTTTGCAATTTTTCCCCTTAGATATTCTTGCAAAGATCCTTTATGATTACACACTTATAATAATCCTAGAATGTGTTGTATGGTGTATGGTTATCGTTACACACATATAAAAGTCCTAGTATGTATTGTATGAAGAATGATGTATTGTGGTATTGCTATATTGTTTTCAATCATAAAGTATAACACTAATTTAAATAACTGTTGAATAGGCATATGGTGTGCTAGCAGAGGTACGACAATTCACATAACAGTTGATAAAAATGAGAACCGAGGTCTTCTCGCTGCCGGAGACACTGAAGGATTTATAAGATTGTACAGGTTAGTAATACTACACTAATACATGCACTGAGGATTCTTCAAACGTTGCGTGTAGGTACATTCGCGAGTCAATGGGTTGTAAGTGTGCCTTCAAAGCTTGAACAAAACTTATTTAAATATTTTTTTTTTTTTTAAATTACTGTCAATAAAGTAACAAATATCTAATTATTCATTTAAAATGTGTATAGAACTTTAAATTTTTCCCAATATTCAGCTTTTAATAATAAATATCTTCCCATAAAGATAGCTGGTGTGCCTAGACTTCGTGTGTCGCAATTTGAAAATCGGCGATATAGCAATATTTATAAACGATTATTGATGTTTTAAAATGAAGCTCTTTACAAATTTAAAAAAAAAAACTTGTAAAAAAAACATTAAATCATTTCAGGTACCCAGTGTTGTCTCCAAAAGCCGGATGGCACGAGTATAAAGTATATACATCATACCTGTCATGCGCAAGGTTCTCTCCTGAAGAAGATCTTTTATATACGACAGGAGGCACAGACGCTGCTTTTATGAGGTGGAAACTTGAATGATGCAATTCAGCTTCTTTTGAGAAGATGTACCATGTCCCAAACCCAATACCTTGGTTGGTTATTGTACAATGCCCTTCTTCGGAGAATGTTTCGGAGAATGAAGACCAAGAGAGTGACGAGTTTTAAAATAGGTTTTTGCATGCAAACATTATAATAACCATCATTGTAGAACATGAATACTTAGAAATATTAATAAAAGACTAATAGTCCATTAAACTAAGAAATTTTTGATACCAAATATCACTGTGCGACATTGCAAATTACATTTAAGTCATCATTGAATATTGTAAGAATTTAACTTGAGAGAGATTCGCTGTTTATATAATTAATCATATATAAATAATATTTCTCCTATTAACTAGAGGTTGATATATATATATATATATATATATATATATATATATATATATATATATATATATATATATATATATATATATATATATATATATATATATATATATATATATATATATATATATATATATATATATATATATATATATATATATATATATATATATATATATATATATATATATATATATATATATATATATATATATATATATATATATATATATATATATATATATATATATATATATATATATATATATATATATATATATATATATATATATATATATATATATATATATATATATATATAAGGCGGCGAATTCCGTAGGCTATATCTTCGCTGGATGATAAATGTTACCAAATTTAGGTTAAAAAATAACATGACCATTTAAAATAATGAAAGAATACAAATATTTTACGAGAAATTTTTGTACCTTGCCTACAAAACACAATAAAAAAATCTCTCATTTCACCAACTTCACTGTAGTGAAAAAAAATATATCATATATATATATATATATATATATATATATATATATATATATATATATATATATATATATATATATATATATATATATATATATATATATATATATATATATATATATATATATATATATATATATATATATATATATATATATATATATATATATATATATATATACTTCAAAAGCTTTCTGCAGTTTTATCTTAACTAGCTTTCGCTTTAATGCAGACCAAATTGAAACCAAAGCTAATAAACATAATTATTCTAGTCAGTAGATATTTATAGATGCTTGTTAATTATATATATATATATATATATATATATATATATATATATATATATATATATATATATATATATATATATATATATATATATATATATATATATATATATATATATATATATATATATATATATATATATATATATATATATATATATATATATATATTATATATATATATATATAAATATATATAAATAAAAAAATTTGAAAAAAAAATAAAAGTAAAAAAATGAATGAATGTTAGCTGGCTACTAACCGCTATTGGAAAAAATATTTTTATATACTGTAAAACCATTAAATATAAGTTTTAATTTAAAATTAGGACTATATATATATATATATATATATATATATATATATATATATATATATATATATATATATATATATATATATATATATATATATATATATATATATACAAAGAATGCAAAGAAACTGATATTTAAATATTTTAATATGAAATTATATACTGCAGATTAAATTTCTGAGACAGATGCTAAGAGAAAGTTTGGTACCACTCTGGTTACTACTCTCCTCTGTTTCCTCTTCCATTACTATACAATTATTCTTTCTCCCCCCTTCCCCCACCCAGTCACTCCATGGACTCCTCTCATTTCTTACCCTCAACAGATTTTTAGTACTAATCAGAAAATTTAATGGAAAAAAAAAATAAATAAAAAAACAAAAGAAAGTTTAAATATCTAAACAATCTCTACGGTCATCAAAAGAAGTTTGAATTGTAGATTAAACATATTGTACTTATAATGGATATGACATTTTAATTGTACTTTTTTAATAGAATAAATTTATCTTAGAAAAAATAAATATTTATAAATGCAGTTTATTTTTATGCACCGAAGGAGTGTGTGTGTATGTGTATAAGATTAAACCACTTCATCAAAATTATATATAATATATATATATATATATATATATATATATATATATATATATATATATATATATATATATATATATATATATATATATATATATATATATATATATATATATATATATATATATATATATATATATATATATATATATATATATATATATATTTATCTTACTGGTCCCATCCCCCCTACTACGAGTACATTAATGCCAATTACTATAGCCAAGTTTAAATTTATTATTTTTTTTTTTAAATAATATAAAAAAAATAAAAAACGCTAAACTGAATAAATATTAATGAAGTAGAATTTTTGAAGTATATATATGAAAAAAAAGAACATCTCAAATTACAATTTAATACGTAAGTGATACATAATTTAAAAAAATTTATAATTCTAACAAAAGTAATTTTTTTTTTTTTTTTTTTTTTTTTTTTTTTTTTTTAACCTATTACCTTAGAAGAAATTTTTGGTTCTTCAAAAATACATACTGAAACCCACTTCAGTTTGTTTCAATTTCTTCTCTTTCTTCTTTCTCTCTTGCTCCTGAAATAAATATTTTAAAAAAACGTTCAATAACCTAAAAATTATCGAAGGACAAAAAAAAATTTTCTAGGGTATTTAAAATAGAAAAAAAAATTTGAACACCCTAAAGCCAAATAATAATTTCTGCAAGTTGTATTATTTAAGAGTTGAACCAACGTTTCTTCCTTTTTTTCTTTAAAAAAAAAATAAAAAGTTCAATAGTTTCCTATTCAGTTGTAGAAAAAAAAACGGTAATAAAGGGTTTCATAAACTGACGTAAGCAAATGAGGTAAGCTTACTTTTCTCTCACTCTTACTACCTTTGCCTTTGTATTAGGATGCAATACTAAAAATCGAAAGAATAATCGGACAAAAAGTAAGAGAGTATCGTCTGCTAGCAGCAAAAATAGTACACTCATTTCTGTGAGTAAACAGCCTATCATTCAATGCAAAAGTATACATCATTCTAAATTAAAATTAACATGAAAGAAAAGTCCACAACAACAATGAATTGGAAAAGTTGCTCTTTTTTTAACTTATTCTCTATCATCTAGCTCAAAATTTTTTTACCAACATCCATGTAAAACATCCAAAAAGAATGCTTCCATCTTCCCAGAAACGAAGAACCTAATCCCACTTCTTCCAGTGTCATTTAAATTGTTGAAAAATTACAGCCTAACACAAAAATGGACAGTTTCTTATCCACAGTACAAACATCAGTCTCAAAAATTAAAGATATCGTATAATCGTTGTTTGCAGAAATAAACAAGTGGTAGAATATAGCTCTTTTAAAGAGTACCAGTATATTCTATCTAAAACCATAACAATTTCAGACAATTTTTTAAAACTAAAAGCTGAAAGCATGACTATTCTCGCCAAAAAAAAAAAAAAAAAAAAAAAAAATTTTCATTCCTGTTGATCAGTGATGAATAGTGATGCGAACCTATGGGAGATTTTAGGATTGTTTTCTGGTTTGACGAAACTATTTTGTATAGGTTGAGTATATGTCACTTACTTTAAACCTGTGTCTGTATACCAAGAGAGTTGGGTTGTGATATGATTTGAGTTCAGCAAAGGTTATCTAAATATATGTTGAATGGGAGATGTTGCTACGTTGAATTAGTCAGTTATGAATGCGCTGATGAGAAGTTTGAGATCCGAAGTGCTGATTAAGTTTGGTTGATGGTCGTGCGGATATGTTTAATGTAAGAAGTGTTAGTCTGTGCAAGAAAGATATTGTTGTAAATTTGGTTGTAGCAGCAAGCAGGAGATTAAGGAAAGAATGTTAACATGTATTTTATATAGTTTTCAAGAATGTATTTTTAAATTGAATAACACGTCAGCTTTAACTGCTTCAAGAATGACTCAAATCTACACATATTTTTGTATACAGATGGCAGCTACCAAAAACAGTATTTCTAGATTTATACTCACTTTCTTGGTCCTTTAACGAAACACCATTCAACAGTAATGGGTTGTTCAAGTAATTCTGTTCCATTCAAGCCGTCTAAAGCAGCTTGGGCTTCTTTGAAAGTCTCAAATTCTACCAAAGCGTAACCCTACAATAAATTTAAAAAAAAAAAAAAAAAAAACGACTATACCAAAAATTTTTAAAAAATTTTAAATAAAAATAAATTATATATTATATATATATATATAATATAATATATATATATATATATATATATATATATATATATATATATATATATATATATATATATATATATATATATATATATATATATATATATATATATATATATATATATATATATATATATATATATATATATATATATATATATATATATATATATATATATATATATATATATATATATATATATATATATATATATATATATATATATATATATAATATATAATATATATATATCGTAAACAAATAAATAATTGAGAAAAATCATAAATTTGTAATTTTAATAATACAATAATGTAAAAAGCTAAAAATATCCATTTATTTCTTAAAAATAATATATAAAAATAAAAATAAAGTTTTCTATATATTTTTTTTAAATAATTTTTAAATTTCTCCTTCCAACTTTATAATATATATATATATAATATATATATATATATATATATTATATATATATAATATATATATATATATATATATATATATATATATATATATATATATATATATATATATATATATTATATATATATATATATATCTCTCACACACCTTTAAGAATCCTGTTCTTCGATCTAAATTTAAGTGAATATTTTTTATTTCACCAAATTCTGAAAACTTGTCATGAATATCATCTTCTTGTGCTTCTTCATGAACCCCAGTCACAAAAAGTATCCAACCTTCCACAGCTAAAAAGTAATTTAAGTTTAGTTACAACTAAAATAAATATTAATACTCTATTTCATACTGAAATGAAATGAAAGAAAAATAAACACACACATCGTTGTGGTCCAGGCTCATCATCATTAACATCAACATCCATGCCTTCATATCGGATATCTTCTCTGTCTGCCCTATCATCAAAACCTCTTCCTTTCCTTTTCTTCGCTCTTTCTTTAAGTTTAACGACACCCTCTGAAATATTTAGTTTTTGAAATAAATTATTTTGCTCTTTAAGTATAATTAATAAATTCTTTCTACATATTAATTACACTCAAGAAACACATAATTCATTAGTGAGTCTATCAATACAGAAAGAATTAAAAAATTCTTTTAAAATAAAATCACTTTTTAAAGAATAAATGAATAGTAATTACTTGAACTTAAATCTTTATAAGTAATAATAATAATAAGATATAAGAAATAATAATAATAATAATAAAATATTATTTATATATATATATATATATATATATTATATATATATATATATATATATATATATATATATATATATATATATATATATATATATATATATATATATATATATATATATTATATATATATATATTATATAAAAAGTTTATAAATGAAATTAAGTTTGTAAATGAGAATAAGATTAGGTATATAAATAATTTAAGCCATGGGATCTTAATTTCATTGTTTAAAATATTTACAACAATAATACTTTTAAAAAAAAAAATTAAAAAAAATTTACAGACAGATATACTTACGATCACCATCTTCATCGACTTCAAATTCTTCAGCATTTTCCAAGTCTAAAACATCTGCCATTATTATAACTAAGGTTTTATATATCTATCTATATTTGCAAACCTAAAAAAAAAAAAAAAAAGTACAAATTATATCTGATGAGTTGATGATAATATTCATACTTTGCAATAGCAAAAAAAAAAAAAAAAAAAAAAAAGTAGGATCAGTATACAGTAGAAAATTTTAAAGATAACTTATATCACCTCAGTATCTTGATTCAATTGCATAATGTAAGTACAAGAAAATGGATAGTTTGAAACCATATGGCCCCAAAAATACAGTGAGATGAAAAGTAACACCTGTTCTGCCGTAAAATCTTATACACTGCAGATAAGGTAATGAAACAGACTAAAAGAATGTCAAAGATTTATTCAATGAGCATGTAATATTATTTTTCTACATAATCTCCTCGAACATTAATACATTTCTGCAAACGTTGAACCCATTTCTCGAAACTAGTTGAAAAGAAGTCAATCTGTTTTCTGGAACCAGTCTTCCACCACTTTCTTCACCTCATCATCTGAACCAAATCTGACTCCCCAGAGACTCCAACATTAAAAATAAGTGAAAATCATTGGGGGCCAGATCAGAACTGTAGGGTGGGTGATCAATAACCTCTAAGTTTAAATGTTGAAACTTTTAAAGGGTCTGGGTACTGCAATGTGGTTGAGCATTGACATGATGCAGGAGGAAAACGGTATTGTTTGGTTTTATACAATGTATGAGGCTCTTCAATAAGGGAGTTTCTTAACAATAACCCTTCAGCATGTTCCAAATAAACGAGGTCCTGTACATCCCAGAACACTGTCAGTATGAGTTTACTTGCCAATGGTTGAGTCAAACTTTCATGCGCTTCAATAATGTATCACTATTAGATTTCATTTTTCTATCACTGCATAACAATGAAACCAAATAACTATACTGTTCGCAAGTCAAATCTATTCTACAGGCTTCGATCTTTTGAATGCAAGTCTGAAAATGTTTATACCAGTTTCCTTTGAAAAAAAGGCATTTTTCAGCCTGCCTTTATATATACAAACAGTAATTACTTGGTACATATATACTTTAAACATGGAGTATAAAATTAAAAAATATATTTTTTGGCTTAAAAATTTATTATTTTTTAACTAAATTATTATCATAAGGAATATAATAAATTTATCTCCAGAATGGTTTAAAATGTTTAAATACATCAAATATGGTAATGTGGCATTCTAATAATTTGAAAAAACAAATTTGGCAGGTATATATACATATATGAATTTTTAGACCAGCTTATGACTAAGCCTAACCGACAGTTTTGTAGGGGTGTTGGTTCATTGCATGTTGCATGTGTAATTACTTGTATAATGTCATTATTTAGGTTTATTAAATATATGTAGCAGCTTAGTTTTATTTTTATCTTACTTTGCATGAATTAACTGATAACTAGGAATAGGATAGACCTAGTCTTTGTAGCATATATTAGTTTTACCATTATTTGTTTTAACTGGAACAGTCACGTTAGGCCTGTGTGGCTTCTAACGGTCTCTATTTTTCTAATGTTCTAAAAGGCAAACAAAAAACACTTTAACTTTGAATTCAGAGTATGGGCATACCTTTCTCCAATAAAATTTTTGGATTTGGTGCTTTAATTCTACAGTGCTGTTTTACCCTTCAATTAACTTTCTGTACTTGAATTTACATTTCTTTTGTGTTCATAGTTTTTATATAATGAAAATTGGCCTAATGTGCTTACTTTTAACAACAAATGATAATCCATGCATTTGTAACACATACTTTGGTATTATAGCCTACAGTATCTTTATTGCAAAGATGAGTCATTTTATTCCTACTCTTGAAAATATAAAGGCAAAATATAAGGAAATGCATTAAAAGAAGAGAAAAATCATTAAAATTTTACTTAAAAAAAAAAAAAAAATTTAATATGTTAACTATTATGTATTAAAATATCTATTCTATAATTATAAGTTATGGTGATTTTAATTTTTTCATTTATGTAATAAGGTAAATAGAATTATATATATATATATATATATATATATATATATATATATATATATATATATATATATATATATATATATATATATATATATATATATAAAGAGAACTACCAAACTCACTCTCTGATTCAATCAATAATCATAAAACCACTATTTTAAAACAAAAAAAAATAAAAGTTTAAAAGTAAAAGAATATAGACAAAGTGTCCAAAACAATAAAAAGTGCGAGATTAAAAATTAAAACACATTATATTTGAAAACCCATCCAGTTTTCTCCTCAGATATTAATGAAGAATAGGCAAAGAAAAGAGACAAAGAATAAATAAATAAAGGTATATATAAAATACGTAGCTGCAAAGAATCACGAGTTTCCCCAACCCATGAGTAGTGATAAAAAAAATTCTATATATATATATATATATATATATATATATATATATATATATATATATATATATATATATATATATATATATATATATATATATATATATATATATATATATATATATATAGATAACAATTATTTTAAGCAATTAATATGTACAATTTACTTTATTTAATAACATTTCATCTTCGTAGTTTCAATATATTAAAAAAAAAAATTTTAATCTTTTTTTCTCTCCGAAGAAGCTAAAATTTTTTATAAGATTACCTCCGACACTGATCCAGCCTAGCAGTACAAAGGAAAATAACATTACAGTTAAAGTAGTACGATGATTTGTTAAATAATATTAAATATTAGTATTTGTTAATTTATTTTGGCAACTGTAGTATTCATAGTAGTAGATTTTTTCATACAAGACCAGGTTGTTGAAACTATAACATATCTATGCATTACGAGTTTGACTGGAACAATGTAACTAAATATTGATAGTTTGACTGGAACTACATGTTTGCTACAAGAGTGTAGATATATAAATTGCAAATAAAAAATATATATATATATATATATATATATATATATATATATATATATATATATATATATATATATATATATATATATATATATATTTATATATATATATTGGTTCTTTAATTTCTTTAATAAGCTAGGCCTTTTGTTGGTCATTAGGCATTGTTAATGAACAGTAGTTTTTTTGTTAGGTTAGGCCTATTTGCTAACCGTTAGAGTTTTACTTTTTAAGTCTAGGCTAGGTTAAGTAAATAGTTTATTAGATCTAACAAACTAGTTCGGCTAGTTTGTTTGTTTATTAGATCTAACAAACCTAACCTAGATTTAAAGGGTAAAATTACGCCGGCTTAAGTTAAGAATTTGTCTGACCTTGTATATCAATATTTTTATATCAATATTTTGAAATTTTTATCTATTGGTTAGGCTTGCATCACACGGGAAACTTCGGTCTTCGTTTAAGTTATGATAAGCCGAACTGTACGCTAGAAAACTAAATAATAATATAAGTAATAATAATAGGCATAAATGAAATGGAAGCTAAATAATAATAACACAAATGTCAAAAAATATCCATATACTATGAATATTTTACTTAGATTATGAGAAGAGCAAACTCAAAGCTTTTCAGCAACTTTCACGCAAGGTTCGTGTGGGTCATAGAACTTGAGAACAAAGAGATTAAGAAGACACGGTTCATCTTAACGGAGATTAAAGGCTGTCAATCAAATTAAAGTTTAAAATTATGTCAAAAATATAAAACTATTAGTTAGGCACCAGAACCACTTTTAGTTATTTTAGCTAAAAAATATATTTTTCTGATATTACTTTTTTTATTCATTTTCAATTATTTATTTCATTAGTTCACATTGAGATTTTACGGTTCAGTACACTGAAAAGTGAATACTAAATCATTTAATAACCATTGTTTTATTATTATTGTAACTTCTTCGATTAGTCGTCTAAGTTATCATCATTTCATAATTAACTAAAAAATCTCAAAATGTGTTGTTTTTTAATATGCACTAATAGAGAAAGTTCATACTGTCCATACTCCCAAATCCGTGAGTGCTGGCGAAGGAAAAAAAATGTAAATAAGATTTATTTTTTTATTTTTTTTTTTTTTAATAATATTGTACCATAAAGCCATCGGACTAGTGGCGGTGATGAGGTCCCCATCGGAAACTTTTGTGAAATTATAGAAAAATCCTTATATATATATATATATATATATATATATATATATATATATATATATATATATATATATATATATATATATATATATATATATATATATATATATATATATATATATATATATATATATATATATATATATATATATATATATAGCTTTCGTTGGTTGATAGTAAATTTTCCTAGCTCTTTCCTTTTTTTCCACAACCATTTTTCAGAGTACAAGCAACATGCATAATGCATATATAGTCCATTAAGATAGTTTTAGGACATGTTTCATTTCTAACAAGTTTTTTCATTTCTCAATGTATTAATGATCTTTGAATAGGATTTTGAATGATTTTATTGATCCACAGAAAAGTTAACAACACGTTTCTTAGCCATTAACTGTTTCGTTGATTTTTACTATCTCTGCTACTTCCAAATCTTAACTTTTTATTTTTTTTTAATTTTCTTATACATCCAGCATTTGCCACGTAGCTCAGCTTAATTGTAAAAAAAAAAAAAATTTAAAATTTAAAAATCCGGAAAAACCGATTTTCCTTTAAAATCTTCTAACGTTACCTAACGTTAGAAGATTTTAAAGGAAAAACAGTTTTTCCGGATTTTTAAATTTTTAAATTTTTTTTTTATAATTAAGCTGAGCTACGTGGCAAATTCTGGATGTATAAGAAAAAAAAAAAAAATGAAAAGTTAAAAATTGGAAGTAGCAGAGATATTGCCCACATAATGGCTGAGATTAACATAGTAGATTTACAGATCCCAAGAATAATAGGATGATAGCAGAACAACACAGTATAACCCATTTTTAAATAGAAAGTTTGGAAAGCCTTGCTCTTTGTCCATTACTTACGTTCTTTAGTAGTTTTTCTGAAAAACTACTAAAGAACGTAATACAAAAAGTAATAAAATTCCATCAGAAAATAGACAAAAACTACTAAAGAGTAAGTAATGGACAAAGAGCAAGGCTTTCCAAACTTTCATAGGATTTAAAAATGGGTTATACTGTGTTGTTCTGCTATCATCCTATTATTCCTGGGATCTGTAAATCTACTATATTAATCTCAGCCATTATGTGGGCAATAGCAAAAAAATCTTGGCTTTTTTATAAGCGTCATGGAAACCTATATTGCCTTTCATGGCCCTACATCTCTGGATTATAAAGTTGAACAGTTTGAAAAGATGCAACTGAAAAAGGACGGACAAAAAATCTTACAAGTTTTCTATTGAAATCTTTCATTTTTTAAAATGGTCAGAAAATTATATATATGAAAACTAAGGAATTATATGAAGGAATGCCACCAAACTGCTTGCAGAGTTTTGAGATGCTCGGTTATCTGACTCACTTTATACAACATTAAATTGAACATTTCCTCTTTTAATTTTTATTAACAATCATTTTGAGGAAGATGATAAACAGTAGAAGTAGACATTCATTTTTAGTTCATTTAACACGTAAAAGTTTGAAAATAAAAGATAGTTAAGAACACACGCAATATATATATATATATATATATATATATATATATATATATATATATATATATATATATATATATATATATATATATATATATATATATATATATATATATATATATATATATATATATATATATATATATATATATATATATATATATATATATATATATATATATATATATATATATATATATATATATATATTATATATATATATATATATATATATATATATATATATATATATATATATATATATATATATATATATATATATATATATATATATATATATATATATATATATATATATATATATATATATATATAATATATATATATATATATATATATATATATATATATATATATATATATATATATATATATATATATATATATATATATATATATATATATAATAAAATATACTGTGTAATATTAGATAGTGTTTTTCTTTCCAAAGGAATGAGAAAGATCAACTAATTTTACACAAGGAACAGAATCATAAACAATTACATTTCATACACAGTGAACAACAATCTACGAAGTACATTTTCAGTGAACTAAAAGGTAAGAAAAGATTTTTATATTTCCTGAGATAATCTTTATCAAGTTCTTTAAACATCATCATTAATAATAATAATATAATAATAATAATAATAATAATAATAATAATAATAATAATAATAATAATAATAGCGTCAAACCAGGTCAAGGTTTTTCATACAAAACATCTTGAATTTCTTCCACCATTCGTGTGAGATTAAGCATATTTGAAAGGGCTTCGGAAGGGAGATTTCTCGTTGTGAACCAAACCTTGGCATCCGACGAACATCCAATAATGGGAGAGAAATAAAAATGAGGCAAAGACAAGGCGTCCACTGGGCTAAAAGGTCAATGGGAGAACAAATATAAGCAATTTTAAAATTTCTATTCATACCCATATACCACTTTAAACAAGAAAATATGAACATATATATTTTATATCACAATATATATATATATATATATATATATATATATATATATATATATATATATATATATATATATATATATATATATATATATATATATATATATATATATATATATATATATATATATTATATATATATATATATATATATATATTTATTTTATATTTATTAAAGAGTTTTACAGGACAATTTTTTACATTTATATAATTTCAAAAATAATTTTTGTATTTTTTTCTGAAAAAAAAAAAATTTAATATTATATATATATATATATATATATATATATATATATATATATATATATATATATATATATATATATATATATATATATATATATATATATATATATATATATATATAATAAGAGAAAATTAATGTCTGCTACTGAACCAGAACTAACTAGCTTTAGGATTGTAAGTCTAGCCAGCTGACCACTCTGCTACGGCAGTACAAAAGGGAATCTGTCTGCGAGTGATGGACTCGACTTTTGACCCCATTGCCCCTTCCTCGTTTTGCTCATTTCGATTTGACGTCGTTAATGTAAATCATGAGCAAGTTCCAATGCGATTCCCTTTTGTACTACCATAGTAGAGTGGTCAGCGGGCTAGACTTACCATCTTAAAGGTTGTTGGTTCAGGTCCAATAGCAGACATTAATTTTCTATATAGAAAATAGTCTGGTGAGAGATTCAAATCTTGTATATATATATATATATATATATATATATATATATATATATATATATATATATATATATATATATATATATATATATATATATATATATATATATATATATATATATATATATATATATATATATATATATATAATAATATACAAGGAACAAATGAAGCTAAATAGTGGAAGAGAAGTCTGTGTCCATCTTAACACTCCGTTTGTCAAGTCTGTCAGTATATAAGTCTGCCCCTTTCTAACTGTCTCTATCTATTTAATATATATATATATATATATATATATATATATATATATATATATATATATATATATATATATATATATATATATATATATATATATATATATATATATATACAAGGGTTCGCACACTTATGCAAGCATATATTTAGAACATAAGTAAATTCGATTAGACTCACTCTGCTGAGAATGTTTTGATGAAGGTGTGAATCTAACTTGGTTAAGTCTGATGGGAGTTCCATCCTTTAAAACTTCTAATTTGTTAAATCTACTGAAATTTTTGTACGAAGCGCTCTCATGTTCTTCAAAACTCTGCAAAATAATTAAAAAAAAAAAAAAAATTAATATCATATGTGCAATTATGAGCACTGAGGGGGTGCGTGGGGGGGGGGGGTTACGAGCACCACTTAATACCTGAAATTTCACTACATTGAAAAGCTCCATCTCCTTGGAGATAAATTTTTTTTGTGTGACGGTGGCAAATAAGTTTAAATACGTGTAAAAACAATCTGCACCTTACCCCAAATTTTTTTTCCCACACAACACCAGTAAGTGCAATGTACTTAAAAATTAATTTAGCACATTGACAGAACATTATATATATATATATATATATATATATATATATATATATATATATATATATATATATATATATATATATATATATATATATATATATATATATATATATATATATATATATATATATATATATATATATATATATTATCACAAGTGAAAATTGATTCAAAAACTGAATTTGAAGCAAAATGTTTTTGAACGCCTAAAAATATATAAATATATTAATTAAAAAAGGCATTAATATAAATATAAAATGTATAATATAAATATAATGATATATATATATATTATATATATATATATATATATATATATATATATATATATATATATATATATATATATATATAATATATAATATATATATAAATATATATATATATATATATATATACCTTTTTTTTTTTTTTTTTTTACCTTCTCACCCCTGACCACCCATGTTGAGGCGGCCACACTTCGCTAATGAAGCTTCCTGCCGCAGTCGGTCTCGTCCAGAGATCCTTCAAAGAAGTGATGCCCCAGAAGATTTTGGGGCGAGAGTTGGAAGGACAGCGTAATAGAAAGTGTTTCACGGTCTCCGGGGCCATTCCGCATCTAGTACAGGTGGGAGATGTTGCCTGGTTTATTTTGAATTTGTGTTTGTAATGTTGTAGGTTTGGGTGGTGCCCGCATCTCAATCTTGCAAGTGAGGTTTGTAAGTGTCTTGGGAGGTTGTTGAAGTCGGGGTTTATTTCGGGGGGGGGGGTCCGTTTAGTGTGTTGTTTGGAGGTCTGTTGATCAAGTATGAATGTGTTAGTTGAGTGTGTATATGTTTGGTTGTTGTGGTATTGGGGGGAGGAGGGGGGATGTGATTTAGGATCTGTTTGTAAAAGGCGCCGGTGGACGATGGAGGCTGTGTTAGTCTCTGTGGGGTAGGTTGGAGGAGAGTATTGTGACATGGGTGTGTGGGTAGACGTGTTTTTGCGTAAAATTGGGTGCCTATCATTTCGAGGTGATTTCTTATAGGTAGTATCTTGGTTTCGTTATGTAGGTGTTGTTGAGGGGTTGTGCGTGTGCAGCCGGTGATGGTGCGAAGGGCTTTATTTTGCGTTATTTGGAGTTTCGTTATATATATATATATATATATATATATATATATATATATATATATATATATATATATATATATATATATATATATATATATATATATATATATATATATATATATGAGGGAGCTGGTTCAATCCCACCTGCAGATCATAGGTAGAAACCACCTTGGAAAGTTTCTCTCCTCGAATAGGACAATGCCCGTGAGATGCGAACTTCTATATATATAATATATATATATATATATATATATATATATATATATATATATATATATATATATAATATATATATATATATATATATATATATATATATATATATAAACTTACATGAAGACCAAAAACTTTGGTATTGAAGTAAAATACTGAAAATAAAAGAGTGGAAGGAGTGGCAAATCCTAATTGATTAGATTCCCATAACATATCTTCACTTATTTTCACAGAATCCAAATTTCTTGAAAATTCTGTTTATATATATATATTATATATATATATATATATATATATATATATATATATATATATATATATATATATATATATATATATATATATATATATATAATTTTTTGCAATTTACAGTTAAAAAATCTGTTATCAGTATCGGTCATTTTTTGTCGATACCGATACCTAAAAAAATATATCGATACTTCACTCCATCCTATATATATATATATATATATATATATATATATATATATATATATATATATATATATATATATATATATATATATATATAAATATATATATATATCGCCTACTAAGAACATTATACGCAACTCCGAAAAAGCTATTTTGAGATAACTGCTTCCAAAGCTTTTATCAAAACTTCAATCTTTTATTTCTAATAACCTATAGGAACTTGTTTGGTCACTATGAACTATATTATGACTGCGTGAACGCTACCGAGAGCGACAGCAAACTGAGATGTGTCACTGTTGCTCTCAATAATGAAACACACGCTTCCCAGCATTAGTGACGACTAGCGACATCTGGCGGAAACGAGTTGACCTACACTTTTGCCACTAATGCATAAAGTTAACGACTAGTTTGGGAGTCGTTTGGTGTAAATAACTCAAAATCACCAATTTCGGAATTACTCACTAATTTGTAAGCGATATATAATATATATAATATATATATATATATAGATAATATAATATATATATATATATATAATATATATATATATATATATATATATATATATATATATATATATATATATTATTACATTAAGGAAGCGACGCTTGAAAATGTGTCCAAATACTTTTGAAGAAATTGGAAAAAGAGATTAGAAGCTTTTTGGTAAGAAACACAAGTGAAAATTGATTCAAAAACTGAATTTGAAGCAAAATGTTTTTGAACGCCTAAAAATATATAAATATATTAATTAAAAAGACATTAATATAAATATAAAATAATATAATATAATGTTAACATAAAATATATTAAGTTAATAAGGTGTTAATATAAATGATGCAGAAAATAAAATAAAATAAAATTTTTAAGAATGTACATAACGCTGCAGAGATCTTTTAAAAAGAGTACTAAATCATGATTTAAAGATCTTAATTCGTGAGACACTTCACTTGAAAGTTCTTCAAGATCTTTACAGAATCTTCACAGTGGAAAGCATCTTCAGACAGAATACAATTCTTATTTTGTTTAAGATCTCAAACTTTGATCTGATTCCTTACCCCATTTGAAAAGAAAGAAAATGAAATGATAATTTCTATCTCGGCTGCAGGTGTAGATAATTTTAAAATGGAAGAGACGTAGTAGCTACAACTGGAACCAGGAAAGTGTTTACTGGTCCCGCAGCCTTGGTTTTTAAATATGTACTAGAAATAACTAATGCTGTAAATGAAACTGACGCAGACATTAAAAGCTCTTACGTTGTTCTACACAAAATGTGAGACAATAAAATGTTATAACAATATGATACTTAACAAAAGAAGAAGAAGAAAAAAAAAAACTATTCCTAAATTCCATAAAAAGAACTTAAACACAATCAGTTAGGAATATATTCAAAAAACTAACTGATACCACATATTAACAAACAACAGTTTTATAAATTTTGCATATATTCAAAAAACATAATTTTTCAAATTTTAAATTTACCTTAAACCTAAAATATTCTCAAAATTACAATCAATCAATATGCATGCCAAACAACAACAAAAAAAAAAAAAACTTACATAACAATACGTATATAACGAGATGAGGATGTAGATCCTTTAACTGTAAAACACTGGTAATAAACTCCAACACCCATAAACATCTGTCCATCTTTGAGATACAACTCATGTTCCTATTTCTTGATGAAACTTTACTCATAAACTCCTCATCTTTAGACTTCTCAGTAACAAATTCTTCCCACACTTTTTTACCTACACTTTCCTGCTATATTACAGTAATATATATATATATATATATATATATATATATATAATATATATAATATATATATATATATATATATATATATATATATATATATATATATATATATATATATATATATATATATACTCACTCTTATTTTTTTAGTATTTCTAGAGATTTTGCATTCTGAGATCAATCTATTTAAAAGCTTTGCATCTTCAGTTTCGGAAGATTTAACAGAGGTTTCAGAATGGCTATTTTTACTTCTAAAGACCGTTTTTTCTGGTTCATGTTGAGAGAGATCTATTTCGAAGAGATCAGAATCTGGAGACCATGTATTCGGTATGTCGATATTAAGAAGCGAGAACTGATCTTCACTGTCTTCATCTATTTTTAACAATTTATCTTTTATAATATTATCTCTAAAGAAATTGTCGTCCTTCTCTGCCTTTTTTTCTATTTTATTTTTGCTGAAGGAGGCATCATCACACTTTGATTTTTCTTCTATCTTACTGTTGCTGAAGGAGGTATCCTTCTTTCCTGATTTCTCTCCTATTATACTGCTGCTAAAAGAGAAATCATCCTTTACTCTTTCCTCTTCTATTATAATGCTGCTGAAGGATGCATCATCTATCTCAACTCTTTCTTCTATTATATTTCTGCTGAAGAAGTTATCATCCTTAATTGCTTCCTCTTCTACTATATTGCTGCTGGAAGAGGCCTCATCCTTCTCTTTCCCTTCTACTACGGAGGAGGTGTTCCCTTTCTTTTCATTTGTACCCAAATCAGCCTTAGTATTTTTTCTCTTTTCTGTAATAAATAAATATTCTATTTAGTCATTTCAAAAGGAAAAAAAATCATGACAAGGTACAAGTTTATATTACCATAATAGTAGTATATATTATATATATATATATTATATATATATATATATATATATATTATATATATATATATATATATATATATATATATATATATATATATGAGACGATAAGTTTAAAAAAAAAATAAAAACACACACACACACGCACACACGCAAACCAAAAACATTCAAAGTTAAATAATAAATACTGAGAAATACTTAAAAATCTAACGAAACATTCACAACCTACAACCATCGCAATCACAACTATTCAAAAGTTTTTTTTTTTTTAAATTAGAACATAAACATTAAAAAGAAAAAAC
>SEYY01012591.1:52500-65000 GCA_009176605.1 Armadillidium nasatum
ATATATATATATATATATATATATATATATATATATATATATATATATATATATATATATATTTATAATATAATAAATATATTATTATAAAATAAAAAAAAAAAAAAAAAAAAAAAAAAAAAAAAAAAAAAAAAAAAAATAATAATAATAATAATAATATAATATAATAATAAATAATAATAATAATAATAATAATAATATAATAATTACTCGAGTTTTTATCTGCTTCAGCTCCTTTCGAATTTTGATCATCTTGACTAGAATTATCTTTCACTATCGTCACCTATAAATTACAATAAAATAATATATATATATATATATATATATATATATATATATATATATATATATATATATATATATATATATATATATATATATATATATATATATATATATATATATATATATATATATATATATATATATACAACAGTTCTAAACTTTGTAAGTTGACCTGGCTGATTTCGTCACTATTAATATTTTAAAAAAATACAACTGTTACTTCGCCATACTATTTTCTCAACATAAGAGGTACTCAACATGGGGCTAATTTTCATTTCATTAGCCATTCATCAGCCAGGTGGCTGTTGTAACAGCCAATTTTCCATTTTCTCAACCCCTATTGGATGAAAGGTTGAGTGAACCCTGTACATGTAAACAGTATTTAATCTTAAGATCTTTCATTATAAGGTTTAACCAAAGCCTGTCTTTGATGATGATGTTAATGCTATATTAGATAAATTGACAATCAGTTTGGATAATACATAGTATAGCATAATACAATATAATTAAAACGAAACTTCGTCGATAAAGTGTTAGATTATGATAAGTCAAAAATATGTTAAAAATTTGAATATCTGGAAAGATTTTCTTCATCTCAAAATGCGAAGGAAACTTTATTGACAATAAAAAGATTTCACTTAAAGTCAAATTATTCAAAAAAAAAAAAAATTTTTCCCAATAATAAATCACATTAATTACCTAAATAATATGTCATAGTGGATAGTGTTTAAATAGCAATCTAGAAGATAGTTTCAATTGCTGACTTACCCACTATTAAATGTGTTGGATGGCCTAACATTTACTTATTTCAATGCTCTAATTTCACTACAAGAATGCAAGGATATAATTAAAAAAAAAAAAATTTAATAATTTTTTTTTCTACTCTGAACTCTAAAATTAAAATAATGTTACCTAGTGAATATTTGGCAAAATATTTCTCATAGCCTAAAAGAATGTATCGGAATAAAGTGATATATATATATATATATATATATATATATATATATATATATATATATATATATATATATATATATATATATATATATATATATATATATATATATATATATATATATATATATATATATATATATATATATATATATATATATATATATATATATATATATATATATATATATATATATATATATATATATATATATATATATATATATATATATATATATATATATATATATATATATATATATATATATATATATATATATATATATATATATATATATATATATATATATATATATATATATATATATATATATATATATATATATATATATATATATATATATATATATATATATATATATATATATATATATATATATATATATATATATATATATATATATATATATATATATATATATATATATATATATATGATAAGTCAAAAATAATACATAGTATAGCATAATATAGCATACAGTACTTCCAATCAACCATTGTGAGAACAGGAACAAGAATTACAAGAATCTATAATGATGCTTGGCATTTCAAGGATATAAATTCTTTTAGAGATTTAAGAGTATGAGGCAAGAGCGATAGAACTGCAGCTTTTACCTAGTTTACGATAAATGCAACACAAACAGTGGGTATACATATAATCCACACAACTCCAGCAGCATTTAATGACCACTGTCATAAAAATATAATTTAGGTCCTAGAAATAGGAGGCAATTGCTCAGGAAATGATCAAAGTTAATATCAAAAAAATATTGCATAAATTGCTTGTAGATCCTTTTACAACCTAATTCTTTTTCTGTGTTTAATCTGAAACACAACAGATCTACTTCATTCAGCAAAATTTGATTTCACTTAAGATGCAAAAACTGCCCTTCTTAATAGCGCTTTAAGGATGTAAATAGTAACACTTACCCACTTCAATACAGCTTTCCGTTGATGATCTTAAATGATTGTTCCTAAACCTGGAACCTAATAACTCACGGTGAGCACCGTCGAAATGATCTTGCTTTCTGCACGTTGATATAAAAAGCAAAAAAATATTTTAAAAAATACGTGTAGAGAAAAATATATAAAAAAATTTAAAACATAAAAATATGAAGGCGTAATAATAAATCAAGTAAAAAATTAAGTAATACTAGAGTCAAACAACATGATGAACTTGAGTCATGCAAGAGCTATTTTTTACTCAAATGAAACATTCAAGGCTGAATATAAGTTACTAATGGCAGACTCTTCTTGAGTTTAACATATTCTAAAATTGCTACATACCTAATGGAAGATAGTAGTAAAGAGTATTTGTTTTTTGAGGAATAGAGAAGAATGTAAGGAAAGAAAAATAAAATTTATAAAGGAAAATATATTTTTAAGTTTGTAGGTCATTTTAAAATAGTTTCTTTTTTTGCATATATATATATATATATATATATATATATATATATATATATATATATATATATATATATATATATATATATATATATATATATATATATATATATATATATATATATATATATATAATCAGATAAATCCTAATCACGCTTTGCTATTATTGTACAATTAAAGGTAGGCCTATTAATCAAGTAAATTAAATTGCATAAAGGATGTATAATGAATAACAAAAAAAACAAAACAAAAAAAAACAAGTAACCACAATAGCGAATGGACTGTCGTTAACACTTAGTACCTGCAATAGTTTTATTAAATGGTATTTTCTCTGAATAATAAGGTTGGTTCTTTAATGTTGCTTTCAATTTCTGAAAGTTTAAATCTATCATACACTATAATTTGTAATATGGATGGAGAATTTATTGTCCACTAATTTTTTAAAAATAAAGTAATAAACTGATGTGGAGATCTAGAAAATATATTTTTAATTACAGTTTTCAAAACTAAGTAATTAATATTCGAATTATAAATTTAAGATAAAATATTAGTTCAGAAATATAAATTCCATAAAAAGAGATATTTTTATGGTAGAGAAACGAGTTAAATTGAAGTCATGTGATACAATATCCTGAAAGATTAAAAAGATTTATTGCATTGGAGTTCAGCAATCTGTAAACTTTGGTATTAGAAGAGAAAAAGCAAAGGGAAGAAAGGATTTGAGGAAGATAGATTATCTCTCTATAAAGGATATATCAGCACTGTAAATATTTGCACATATTTCCATATTAGAATGTCAATTTTACCT
Organism: Armadillidium nasatum; assembly: GCA_009176605.1. Taxonomy (NCBI): domain Eukaryota; kingdom Metazoa; phylum Arthropoda; class Malacostraca; order Isopoda; family Armadillidiidae; genus Armadillidium; species Armadillidium nasatum. The sequence continues at coordinate 55,973 of SEYY01012591.1, forward strand.
CTACATACCACCACTACCACTACTATAAACATGAAAGGAATAACCTTTTTTTAAGCCATTTTATTACGTATCAAAAAAAAAAAAAAAAAAGTAATTAAGGAGTATAGTCCTAAAGTACTAGTTGTAATTCTAAATATGATAGAAAATAATTAATGAGTTGGTGAATAAGTAAAAAAAAAAATTTTTTTTTATATATATGTCATAAGTCAGAAATCTTGTTAATTATCTTGTTGGACATTTTGAACAAAAAAAAATCCCCCCCCCTTCCCCCTTCTTTTAATACTTTCTAAATATTTATTTAATCGAGGACTAAATTTAACAGAAGTACTCAGTCTATTGATTACTTACTCCTCTTCATTCAGTCTTTCTGTCAAACACGGTACTGAACAGAAATACTCCGACTTTTTCCCAGATCTTCTTATTAAATCAAAATTGAGTTTCTTGATCTGAAATTTATATACAAAATTCAAACACCTGCTTAATTATCACAACATTGTTTATTTTATTATTATTTATTATATATATATATATATATATATATATATATATATATATATATATATATATATATATATATATATATATATATATATATATATATATATATATATATATATATATATATATATATATATTCCATTAAAAGTAAAAGTAAAATGTTTACATTACAAACACCACACGTTAAGATTTCTGAGTTAATAGTCAAGTATATACTGGAGCACTGTTCAGAACAAAAGCCTATTATCCATCCACCTAAAAAGAAATTGACTTTGCATTTTACTAACTTACAACCACACAGTGAGCACGAAGCTGAAAAATAATGACAATTATTTTTTAAAACATTGACGAGTATGATAATTATATTCAGTTAAATAAAGTCTACAATGTAGAGTTATTTGATTTAATAATTTTAATGAAATTCTTTAATAAAAATGCTTTCCTCAATAATACCTTTAATGTTTAGAAATTTATACAGAAATTATTTCACAAACTGACTTTATAATAATTATAAAACATAAATGTATATATAGTAATTAAAACAGCAAAATGAAATAACAATAATAATAAAAAAAAACAAAAAAAAAAAAACAATTTTTACATACTTTTGACAGCATCACTTTCATCAGGGCACAACCAATTATATGCCTTAAGGCAGCCCTTTGAACAAACAAACTCAGATAAAGGTCCTTTTAGTATTTCATAATGATGAACACCAACTGTCTTGCAAATTGAACACATATTTCGATTTTCAAAGAATATTTGGTTTATTCCTCTGCCATTGAAGCGAGATGCACAAAAGAGGCTACAAAATTTCTATAAAAAAAGGTTATAATAATAATAATAATAATAATAATAATAATAATAATAATATAATAATATATAATATATATATATATATATATATATATATATATATATATATATATATATATATATATATATATATATATATATATATATATATATATATATATATATATATATATATATATATATATATATATATATATATATATATATATATATATATATATATATATATATATATATATATATATATATTTTTTTTTTTTTTTTTTTTCCCCTCTGGTAAGCAAAGTTCAAAGGTCTACTAAAATTTCAAAGAGAGTTAGGAAAAAATCAGGAAGTCTGGTCAAGTTAAAGGCCGACATATCCATATCCACGGCGTTTGAAGGTGTGAACGTCACAGGAAGTTGGGAAAATAGATAAAAAGGAGTGTGTTCCAGACTTTACCATTAGGGTACATGTAAGATTGCACAAAGCGGTTAAGTCTGGGGTCAGAGAGTTGGAAAAAATAAAGATTAGACTGTGTAGAAAGGCGAGTCATACGAGCCCTTCTCAATGGAGGAGGTATATGACGGAGAGTTCAGAAGAGCAGTGCCCATTGTAATAGTAATAGTAAGAGAAAGTGACGCAACAGTTCGATGGGCAGAAAGAGACTAGACAAAAATAGTGACAGCAGAAGAGTTGATAAGACAAAAAGTCCTAGACTCCACCTTTTCAAAACGAGCTGCATGAGTGGAACCACCACAGATGTGAGAGGCGTATTCTAAACTAGGGCGAATAACACCCTTATAAAGAGCAAGCAACTGGAGTGGGGTGAAGAAAATCTGAAAGCGCCTCAGAACACATAGCCTCTTTGAAGCTTGTTTAGAAAGAGAAGTAATGTGAACATGAGAAAAAGAAACACCAAGAATATTAAGGAAAGATGAAAGTTTGAGTTGTGTGCTTTCGAAGAAGATGTCGTAGTTGTGTGGAAGGTTGTGTTGAGTAGGGAGATGAAGAAACTGAGTTTTTGGGGCATTGAAAATGACTATGTTTTCTCTGCTCCAATTTGAAAAACGAGATAGTTCAGAGGTAAGTTGCTTATAAGCTACCTTCTTTGCATCTATTAACTACTATTGGGAGGGGTGTCTTTCTAAAAAAATTGAAAGGCGTAATGAAGGGTGGATCATCGGCATAGGAGTGGATAGGAGATGAAGTAACAGAGAGAAGGTCATTAATGAAAAGTAGAAAATATTAACAGGAGAGGTAGGGCAGATCCTTGAGGAACACCATTATTAATAGACTAAAGGATGAACAATGGCCGTCTACAAAAGCTGCTATAGAACAAACAAAAATGAAATTAGAAGTGATGGAACGATTAATCGTCATAGTCAATTTTCTGCCAATTATTTTGCCGATTAATTTACATGTATTGACATAAATATCTCTCTGCTCACATTCTTCTATTGAGGGTGAAAGGCTGTTTGGTAATGAGGATCAAATATACATTCCCAAGAAGAAATTGCCCCAGAAACTGGAAAAAAGATTGTTTTTGCAATACAATTTAAGAGCTCATTCCAAATTTGCTCATTCCTCACCCTCTCTCTTCTATTTCTTCCCAGCATTGTTCTAAGGGGTCTCATTTAAGGTCTCATTTCAGCAGTATTAGAATTTGGAATGTCTGTCACGTTCTCACATATTATAATTCTCTAAATCATTGTTCTGAAAATATTACAGGGTGTTCCACTCACTCTTTGCTCCAGATTTGACCTTATAGATATCAAAGTGCTGGTTACATGAACATCTTCAATGTTCATTAATCATTTGGATGACAAGGAACTCCTTACTGGATGTTTTCAGCAGGATGGTGTTACTTGCCACACATTCAACGTCAGCATGTACAAAAGTGAGTCCTTCTTTGAAGATCTGGTCAATTCCAATGGACTTTGACCACCAAGGAAAAGTGTATCACAACAAGTTACGTACTTTCATGCAACATTCAGTAAGTAATTAACTTTGATACCTAATATTGGCGGCAACCTTCGGAAATTTGGAAAAGCGTGTGCAGGCACGCCTTGATGCTAATAGCAATCACTTTCAACACTTTTTGCGAAGTCATCACGATTCTCGCATACGAAGTTTTGCTCGCAGCAAATTTTATTAACTTATAACCACGACTTTGATATCTATTAGCGAATATCTGGACATCCTGTATTATACTTTATTAAAATTACATGTACTTACACTTTTGAATAAAGAAAAGACAATTTAATTCTTCCAAATTATAAAATTGTTTAATTTATTAAAATAATAGAAATTTTTAAATCTATTTTTCAATGTCATCATCATCAAATTTACCATAATCATCATCATAAAAAATAATAAAAAATCTTAATCGTCCAATCACTAGAAATTAGAGAGAAGGATATATTTCGAAAGAAGGAAGTTCGGAAATCAAAGCTTTGTGCTAGACTCTATCAAAAGCTTTCAATATATCCAGTGCGACATCAAAAGATTCAACGAAATGATGAAGAGCGGAAGACCAAGAGAAAGAAGATCACCAGAAGAGCATTTTTTTTTTAACAAAAGCCATACTGCCAATCAGAGATAAGATAAGATTAATTGAGATGTTTCCATATACAGTATATATATATATATATATATATATATATATATATATATATATATATATATATATATATATATATATATATATATATATATATATATATATATATATATATATATATATATATATATATTGCTTCCATCTTTCCCACTCTCAAGTGGGTGGTGCTTGCCATTATTCATTTATACAACACCATACCTTTTAAAGCCCCTGCCCTTCATCACCACCTTCGATCTCACTCTGTCCTCCGCAGCTCTCTTGCCCTCGTCTAAACTAAAACCCCTTTCCCCCAATATCTCCATCAATCTATCTCCATTTTGGCCTTCCTCTCCCTCTACCTCCCTCCACCTCAGATTTAAGTATTCTGCCCACCATCCTGTCCTCATCTATTCTACACACATGGCCAAATCACCTAAGTACACCCCACTGCTCTATCCACCATTCCTCTTCTCCATCCACACATCACCCTTACTCTTTCATTTCTGATTATATCTAGCTTTCTCAAACCACATATTGCTCTCAATCTCATCTCAAATACATTCAATCTTCTCCTCACCTAAACATTCACCATCCATGTTTCACACTCATACATTACAGACTGGCATACACATACACTCATATATATATATATATATATATATATATATATATATATATATATATATATATATATATATATATATATATATATATATATATATATATATATATATATATATATATATATATATTGGAGTTAATGATGCAATTAAAGTTTACAGCAATAGAGATTAAGATTATAAAACAATTTTCAAACCTTTTCTTTGGAAATAACCATCACTCCCAGTTTCTGTTTGCATAATGTGCAAAATGTATTTAATTTTTTGTAATTTTCTAAACAAGCATGTGAACAAAACTGTTCCACTTTGGTGCCAAATCTTGTACAATATTTAATTCTTGCTTTGTCTTCAACCAGAACATTACAATGACAACATCGTTGCAAGTGTTCAAAACAGAAGGAGTCTTCAAAGAGAGAAGAAAAAAAAAATAATTTTAAAGTATTACATCTTTAACACTTTAAGCCATAAACAAAAAAAATATTATTAAGATACTCACTTAAGCACTCCAAAGAGCAGTAAAGCTTAGTGACAAATTCTAAATTATTTTTATTCAATCTTGTCAATTTTTTATTACATCCACAACAATTTATTGCCATGATGAAAATAAAACAAAATATTATGTTAAATAAACAGAGTTCATCAGACTGAAAAAAAGTATATATATATATATATATATATATATATATATATATATATATATATATATATATATATATATATATATATATATATATATATATATATATATATATATATATATATATATAATGGATGGGCTGGATAGTAAATTTGCCAGATAGCCAGTTTTTACAGATATTCCTTAAAATTCACATTAATTACAAATTTAATTTCTTCTTCAGCTGCCAGGTAGGCATCATCTGCCTGTCAGTCGATGCAGCCTCATTCTCCAGTTTCACTGAACTGCAAAAGCATTGCTCATCCTCAACTCATCCAGTTCAGGGAAACCATGTTTCTCAAGCATGACCTCCACCAGCTCTTCAGTCTTCTTCCCTCTAGTCTCCACTCACAACATCTTTTTGCAACCTTTTGGTTATCCATTCTTTTCAGATGACCCAGCCATCTTAGTTGAGCCTTTTCTATCTTATTTATGATAGGGCACACACCTACTCTTTCTCTAATTTGCTCATTTCTCACCCTTTCTCTTCTATTTCTTCCCAGCATTGTTCTGAGGGGTCATTTCAGGAGCCTGTATCCTGCTTCTTGATTTCATGGTTGTCAGCCAACATTCCACTCCATACATCAATATCGCTGTAAGAATTGTGGTAAGCTATTTTCTTTACCTATAAATGTACATTCGTATCCTTCAACAATGGATAGAAAACCCCTACACATTTCATATTTCATAATTCTCTCTGTGATGTCATCATCCACACCTCCCTCCTTCTCTCTCAAATACACTCCCAAGATACTTAACATTCAACTTAACCTCTTCTATCCTCCTTTCATAAATCTGAATGTTTAGTTTTTCTGCATCTCTCTTCTCTCTACTTATCCTCAGGATCACAGTTTTATCTTTGTTCATCCTCAGACCAACCACTTTACAGCTTTCATTCCATTTATTTAGCCCTGTTGCTACATCTTCTCTATCAATACTCCAGAATACAATATCATCTGCATGTGCAAAAAAATACCATGATCTGATTCTCCTTCCCACTGCTCCATAAATCTCTGAATAATCTTTATAAGCAAAAAAAAAAAAAAATAATCTAAGGTAATTAAAAATGGTTAAATGTAACTATTGTTTGCATCCATGAAAGGTCATTCAATAGTTTTAAGTTATCATGTTCCCCAAAGTTTTAGCCATCATTGCCTACTCACTCTTTGAGTAATTTTCTGAAGACTGCCATGACTCAATGAGCCATGTCAGGCGGAACAGCAGCTATCACTCACTGAATTAAAACCTTAAAAGTGTCAATGGCTGTGGTCAATAAGTATACATTCGTGATTTAAGTAGCCCCACAGAAAACAATCACATGGAGTGAGGCCAGAGAGCCCCAACATCCCTACATGAGATCAGCTGATCTGGAAACTTTAAAATTGAAATGATCTTTCAGAATATGTGCTGTAGCTTCATCTTGCTGAAACAACACACTATGTTCCTCAAGCTCAGGATGATTGAGTTTGTGTTCTTAAAAGGTTTTTGAGCGTAAGTATATAATGGAGAGAGGTTACAGTAAGAGAAACACCACCAATATAAGAAATAATGACCCATCTCATGAGGCCATGATACTAACATCAACACTCTATATAGTCACACCTTCAGAGTGCAACAGTTTCGCGTAACATGCAAGGATTGTCTTCAGACCAGTAGCGAAACTTTTACTTGCATGCTTACACAGCCACTCAAGTGAAAATGACCTCTGTCATTGCACAAATGAGCAATAGTATATCTTTCTGATGTTGCAGAATATTCTCTCATAACTCCTACAGCCTAATTAGTTTCTCGCATTACATTCTTGCACAACCATCATTTTAAATAGATGGAAGTGGAGATTTTGTAGTAAAATTCTCGGTAATTGTAGATCTGACAGTAGTGGATTTTTTCGTACATTGCTGTAATGCACCAATATTTAAGTTAATCTTTTCTTGAAATATGCTTATTATTATTCATACATATTAGATACAAAGATGAGAATGCATAAATGATCGAAGCAAGTTCGCAAGCTATGAAGAGAAAGATGTGAAAGGGTTGCTGAACTATAAAACAAAGCAATCCTTTCATTTTCATTAAAAAAATTTGTCCGATTTCTTTAATAATTTATTAAGAATTTATCAAAGAGGGTGTAGGGGAGAAGGAAGAATGAGAGCAGTTATATTATTTGCAAAGTCGTTTCACTCAATTCTTCATTATCCATTCAAAAAAAAAAAAAAATTAAATAAATTAAAAATAGAACACTTATTTACTGTTTTATTGACAGTAACCCCTAACAATTCTAAATTCTGTCAAAAGGCAACTTCTAAGATCAACGGCTATTTTCTACTGAAGTTATTGTCCTAGAAAGTTGCCTATTTTAAAAAAAGTTACCATGTCGTTAACAAAGTTTACCATTTGCTGCAGCGTTGATGAATTATAAATTCAAGCATTCTTCGAAAGATATGATATGGTAGCTGAATCATAGTAAAAGTATTACCAAAGTTTAAAATTTAATGTAAACTTTGGTATTAGTAATTTAGATCAGTGTTATAATTTTAGGATAATCAGGAATCCATATTACTGCCACCAAAAAAGTAAAATAAATTTAACCTGGCTTCGTAAATAACAAAGGCTTATTTTAATAATCACGGATATTTTTATATTTGATTTTACTGATTTCCTTGATAAAAGTTTTACAGGAAAAACGATATATGTTCAAAAAATTGCTTAATTAACGACCAAAGTTATGGTAAACTTTGGTTTAGCTCCATTTAAATTTTTAGACGTACTAGTGAACGGGTTTGTTACAAGTTCCTAGTTTCTCTTGTCTATTATTAAATTAATTGCAATTTGCAATTACTGCAATTTATCATTTCGGTCAATTCGGGTATATTATATACATGGGCACAGTAAAAATATATAGATATGTTTTGTTATTTTTAGGCTACAGGATGAATTGTTTTCTTAGATGTGATAGTGAGTTAGCTAATATAAGTTATTATAGCCACCAGAAGTGTAAGAATGAGTATACCTTCAGAACTTAAGGAAAAAGAGATAGTTATAAGCCATTTGAGCCTACGAAAAAAATAGGAAAATAGAGACAGTTAGAAGCCACAAGGGCCTATCGAGACATCTCGGTCAAAGATTCAAATCGGAATAATTACTAAGAATGGTTCATGCCTGAAGTATAGTAAAAATAAAAAATAAAAACTAATTTAAGTGCTAAATTTGCTATTTTCAAGTAATTTTTCAAAATTTCAAATCATTGAATATATTTAGACCTGAAAGGTCTATTTCTAAACTTTAAGCTTTAAAATTTTCAAGCTCTTTTAGACCATATAGGCCAGTTGCAGTTTTCAAAACTTCAATCAATATGTGGCCTCAGCCGCCTCACTGGTAAGCTTCAAAGTTTCAAAATTTTAATCAAATTTCAGCTTCAAATTTCAAAATTTATATATAGTAATTCAAATTTTTTTTTTTTTTTTTTTTTTTTTTTTTTTTTTTTTGGCTAAATAGGCCATTTTCAAATTTTTAATATTTCAGACAAATTTGGCCAAATATGACAATTTCAATTTTAAAATTTTTTATTTTATTGGTTAATTAAACCAGCTTTTATATTTCAAAAATCATATTTGTATGTAGACCAAATAGGTCAATCTCAAAATTTCAAAATATCTATTTTATTTAATGGAAAGAACAAGTTTTAATTTTTCAAATTACCTTTAAAGTTTAGCTATATATCATTTCAATTTAAGATTTTAATTTTTTGGCCATTAGGCCATAGTTCTAATCAAAATATTGTCATTTCTAGACAAGATTAATAAAATATGTAAGTCATTCCTTCAAGCTAGGGCATCT